>MJUU01000946.1:211911-280011 GCA_002080025.1 Modiolus philippinarum
ATATCCTTTTATTCACCATGTAATTCACATGTAATATCATTACAATAATACATGTATGTCATAAATATCCTCTATAATTGATAATCGTGTAATGCATTTTTGTGAACTTGGCATCCAAAATTAATATAAACATGCATATTGCGTCAAATATGCATGAAATATTCATATTCAAGATTCAAATTATGTAACATAAGGGATGTTCGTGATTTGTTTTGTTCTCATGGGCAATCTTTATCACCAACATTCTGATTTTCAAATTCTCAATCAGCTCTTAATTGTTATTAGTAGCAAATAATGAAATAAAATAAAACTTACTGTTCATGCAACTTATATAACAATTTAGATTTATAGCTAAGTAACGATACAAATAGAATAGCATCTAAATCTTCATTTTTTCTTCACTAAACTAAACACTGATTTAAACGAATACCTGATTTTTTTGTATTTTCCTGGAGTCTTAAATGCAAATGATTTGCCTTTTTAGGTAATAGAGCAATAACAAACAAATTGTATTCCAAATTAAAAGAATAAAAACAATGAAGAGGTCCTTAATGAGCTTACATTTTAGGGCAAAGAAATAAGGTAATAACTATATTAGATTTTTATGCCCCCAGATCGATGATCGGGGGCCATATTGTTTTTGTCCTGTCTGTCTGTTTGTCTGTGCGTCCGAAGCGTTAACCTTGGCTATAACTTTGAACTATATAAAGCTGACTTTGCAAAATGGGCAGGTTTATAGGTCTAGTCAAGAGGAACATAAATATAAAAAAAATAGGTCACACAGGTCAAAGGTCCAGTTCACAGAGGTTAAAAATGGGTGAAATTGGCTGTTTTCAAATATTTGACTGTAGAATCCTTATTATTTATCCTATTGAGACTTGGTTTGTTTCATGGTATTGTTAATGAAATTGCGCAACTAAAGTAAGGCAGCAGATTTGAGGTAGCATTTACCGTTTTTGAGTAACAAGAGGCCCAAAGGGGGACACACGGAAAAAATGAATTTTTAACTCGTAAGCCGTAGGCGGAGAGTTGTTAATATGACAAGAAAAAATCACGTGAGGCTTCAAGCTTATTAACAGCTCTAAAAGATGATCCTCGTGCTTCCGATAAAATATAGTTCGCAAGTTTCTATCAAAATCTTATACATTGTATATTTGATGTCACTCCCGGTTTTCATGGGAGTTCACACTATGAGTGCCTTAGTTCTGAATGTTATCTTTTTATTTCCGTACATTGTAGCTGTCTCACGTCCTTGTTTTGTCTTTGTTTTTATCTGTTACCGTTTCTGCCATGTCTTTGGACTTCGATTTTTGTAGTCATCGCTTCCCTTGTTCCTTCGGTATTCTACTGCCGTTGTTTTAAGTTACATTTCTTCATTTTCTTGAGTTGAATACGGTGTTGTGATATTAAATTGAAAATAATATGCATGTTTATCAAATCAATCGTTTTTTTTATCAACGAGCCTGCCTGTATGTTTGATTTACCTCCCTTTGTACACTCTTCGAAAACATCAATAATTTTATTCAAAGTCAAAGATGAAAATAACATTTGTTTATCTGCGATATTTGTATTGCACAATCGACATACATACGAAATCACACAATCCGATTATTTCACGTATTACGGAATAACTTAATACATGCAGACGTATGCATCAGTTTCATTGGATGACATGTGTAGATTTTCATGGCTTTCGAGTTTCAGCTCCATCGGAGCTTTTTGATTTAATTTTTTGTCAGATCTTGATACAGTATTTTTCTGTAGGTTTCTAATAGCATGTTTTAACAGATACTTTTAACAATTAAAAGCATTTCAACAAACAAGAGGTCCAAAGGGACTTCATCTGTTTCAGAATAAAGGGGTTAAATTGGGTGTTTTTAATGTAATAAACAACTTTTGAACTATGTAAGATAGACTTTTTATACTTGGCAAGTGTATAGTTCTTGTCAATATGAACATAAATATGCAAAAAAATTAGGTCAAAGGTCAAGGTCACAGAGGTCAAAAAGGTCGTTTCAAATATTTTACTGTAGAATCTGGGGGCATATGTAGTGTTTCACAAACACATCTTGTTCTCTTTATGCGCATATGCAGAAACAAAATTAACAAAAGCTTCGGTATTTTTGTTTCATTACCACTGGACCGATGCCTCTGTTGGTGGACTGTTAGTCTCCGAGGGTATTCATCAACCCCTTAGTCAGTACTTTGGTGCTGACCAGAAAACTGATTTTGTTTTGAAATTTGCAATATCTAATTTTTTTACAAAATTTTGTTTTAAAACGTGCATAGCTCTGTCCTCATCTGAATTTTGGCTTTTCTGTTTTGATTTTATCTGCACTGAAGAGACATAAGTTGTCGAAATGCACATATGCTGAAACAAAATTAACAATAGCTTCGGTATTTTGTGTTTTTACTTCTTTGAACTGTAACATTTTGTTTCCAAAAGTGCTGTAGTTATCTGGTCGCTTATCATCCTCTAAAAGTAAAGGTACCGAACACAATGATATGAAATATTCACATTATATTAATAAACTAATAACCTTACGCACGTTTAAGGAGGCTCACTCCTGAGGTTGTTTATATCAACTATTTCTTGAAACCTATTTTAATTGATTAAATATTGTATACTTAGTGAAATGGTAAAAAGAAAAAATATAGGTCCGTGTGCTTTTTACGGAGATACAACACATTAAAGAATTTGGCAGGAAATGGATATCTCTGGATATTTCCTTAATTGAACATCAGGACTATTTTTCGTCAAAAAAGCTAGGAAGTCATATCAAGAATTTTATGAAAACTTGTCAAGTGTCTTAATTTGACCTTTAGAAACATTCATGAAATAAAAAATGGAGGTCCATGGGAAAAAATATTTAAGCTATTGAATTGGGGAAAACCAGAGGAGTTCCGAAATCTGACACAAATTAAAAAATGTGAGGAGTGAGCGTCCTTAACATCTACTCGGTATATTTTAGTTGTTTCAAGATTCAGGTTCCACTAATCTTAAATATTAGGACCCTTAATAAACATAAAATATTTGCCTATAATTTTCAACCTACAATTTGGACAAGAAATAAGGTAATAAATCATTAGAAAATGACTTATTTCAAGCAAAAAATGTTCTCACTGTATCAAGCAGAAATAAATTAAAATTTTAAAATTTATAACCAAATGTTTTTAATTTCTTTGTTTACTTACTCACATTTCAAAGAACCAAGCGTCTGAAAAATGGCTAATTTTTGGCGAAATTATCCTTGAAGAATATTATTATGTATAATGCAGGGAAAGCTGAATGTGTTGTTTAATTTCCCCTGTCACATAAATTTAATTCTATCTTGAGAATGAATAAAAGTCCCAACCAGACTGCATTAGCTTACCATTTCTTTGCTACTAAAATTACAACAACAGGACAACAATAAACACCTACTATGACCGAAAACTACAACCACATGCAACAAATCACAAGCGAATTCCACCAAGTAAACAATCATGAAAACAAAAGACAAAAAAACAACGATAGGAACTCGGAATAGCCGGACTCGGTACGGCACTAGAAAAAGCCAACGGTAGGGTTAAACCGGTTTATGGGTACCCAAACCTCCCCTTTTTCTATCCCGTTTCCCTATAGTAGAATAAACGTACGAATAAAACAGAATACAGGTAGACTACTAACTCTATGACCACTATCTTGGAAAAGAAAAGCATATGACAAAACATAATTTAGAAAGATGGGTCAAAGGGTTCTCGCCACTAATCTGCTAGCTAGGTCGAGGAACCTAGTCTGCAGATAAAACACTGTCGCACTACGGAAGAAAAATCAAATTCAAAACTCCCCGAAGGGTTGGGTGAAGAGTATTCAAGTAGACATCGGCAGTATCAGTGAGAGGCCAGTAAGTGTGTAAAGTCTTCAGGTCACTGAAATCCAAAGCCAATTTAATGGATTTGTTTAGAATATCCCGTCGATATCCACTCTGTTACGTAAAGAATGTAAGTTACGTCCCAGTTTTTCTGAACTTTTTATCTGTTTGATATTTTTAACAACAATTCCATAAAATCGAGGATGCCAAATGCCCTCTGTAATTAGCTGTTTGCGAGTCACGTCAATGTTCATATCTTCTGTAAAACTTCTTAAGGTCAAGGTTCGGTAAATGATCGAATCCATAGACTTTCTTTAAAATTTATACTGTTGATAGAGTTTGAAAAACTGAGTCCAAATATGTAAAAAAAAAGTATGGGTCACCGAATTGGATTTCGCAGAAAATAGGATTGAAAATGGTGATAAAAAATCACTAAAAATACAAGGATTGTTTAGGGAAATCTAAAACATAACTGTGATCACTTATACCAAAACAGTCATATCAAAAAACTGAATCCATAGATTTTCTTCTCAAGTTCTTAATCTGCGCATTAAAATGATACGAAATAATCATTGGGTCACCGACTTCGTTTTCTTCCCGATGGAGCTCAAAGGTAAGAAATTATTGAAAAATAAGACAAAATTTGAACAAACGTCATGACGTCCGACTCATGTTATTGACGCCAAATCATTGCATTTTTTTGTCTTGCCAGTTATGGATATTATTTGTAACGAGAGTAATTTTTAATTCGAAAGCCTCGAAATGGCTGGAGAATTGATAAAACCATCCGATAGGTGCCACGTGACTAAAAAGAGGCGTCAAGCCTATTAACCCATTCAAATGAGCTGCGTGCTACCGCCGGAAATATAGTGCGAAAGTTTTTTGTAGACGAAATAGTAACGGTGTTGCTATATGAAATCAACAATAACATACAGTATATAATTATAAACAGTATTCACGTCCGTGTCTCTATTAAGAAATTCAGCGCGCCCAAATACCAGTGGTGTAGAAAAATTCTTATGTAACGTCTAAACACAGCCACAAACTTGGAAATCTTATATTTTTCCTATATACAAATTCATACACCATCCATTCCTTAGTATCAGGTATATCACGTGTAAATATTTTTGTTTACAAGTAATAACTGTCCTATCACATTTATACATGTATTTTAAAAGCGGTAATACCTTTTCTGTTAATGTATTTTAGGCATTTTCAGCTGGTTGTTAACTGTTTTAGACCATTTGGTTAAATTAGGGAAATAAAAAGCACTGTTTGCTGTTAATTATAAAAATTGGGTTAACTGTTTTGTAAATAAACTTTAAGGTGATATGGGGAAAATTAAAGTTTGCTAGCCTTTTAATGAACCCCTTATATCCAACTGCTTTTAAGATTTTTATTCCCCCCCCCGGCTTAGCGAAAGCAGGGGAATTATATGTAATGCAGTCCGTATTTCATACGTATGTACATGCGTTTGTAATGCTACCCGATAGCTCTAGAACTATCAGATATACAAATTTTAAACTTGGCACAATACTAGAGTATGATCTGAATTAGTGCACTGTGGGTTCGGAATATCTGCCAAATGCCCTAGGGGCAAATTATGGGCGAAAACGAATTTTGGCGATGTCCAATTATTAAAGAAATCTCCAAGGCCTTTTGGACTAGAAAGTTGAAACTCGGGAATCCACTCACATAATATGTAGCAACTTTACAGAGGGTGTCGAAATTTTGGTATGACCCCTCAGGGCATGGCCTCTTGGGAATCCAAAAAAACTCAGATGGAACTCCTCTTACACCTTTATTCGCAGAAACCTTGTATTACACTATAAAAGTTGTCTTTGCCGAAGGTTTTGGAATTTTGAAATTTGCCCAAGAGCGGAAAAATGAGCGAAATTTTATTTCGAGATATCCAGTAATAATCGAAACGTTCTGAAGTATTCATTTTTGGAAGCTGAAACTTTGTATGCAAGTTCCATTATATGCATTTCATTTAATGTCATCAGCTAATATGAACACTAGGATTTCAAAAATATGATTCAAATTTTGGTAAATTTCCTGAAACTCTATTATTTTTTTGAATTTTACCTAGTAATCATATTTATTTTTATACCTAATAGTTTTAATGATCATTTTCAATGGTCTAATTGCAAAAAACTTTAATTATAATTTAGGTTAATTTCCTGAAACCCTCAAAGACCCATTATTTTTTAAAATTCTACCTAGCAACCATATCTTTTTCAGTTCCTGGCGTAAAAATGATGATTTTCAACAGTCAGGTTGCAAAACATTTTGATTCCAATTCTGATAATTTTTCCAGAAATTCTCAAAAACATGATACTTTGTGAAATTCTACCTTGCAACCATATCTTTTTGGTGTTTCACAGTAACAATTGTCTTTTTTACAAGGGGAGGTTGTCCAAAAAGGGGTAGTGGGGGATCGCAATCTTTGATTGGCCGTATTTCATTAATCGTTATATTTCGTCTACGTGTATTATGTCATGTCTAATTAAAGATACATGGAAAATGTGTGAAAAATAACGAATTGATTGTCAAGTTATATCTGTTTTAGTTTTCCCTCATAATTTGCATTGAACAGAAAGTATTAGGGAGTTTTTTTACTGAAAACGAGCAGATATCCGTTTATAGTCTATACCACTAGCTTCAAATCCACAAAAACAAATTCTTACAAAATCAAATTAATGAATAATTTTATGTCGCTGTCAAAATTACTTAAAACTATAGGAACAGTTAATTTATGCCGAAAGAACATTTTAGCGGAAAATTCTCGATTTACTTTTAAAAGATCGAAAAGTTTGAAATATCTTTATGTAGCAATTTCTTTTCTAGAATAAGAAATACAAGAGAAATATTTATATAATAGTTACTGCTAAGTAGGGCAATATCATGATATACGGACTACACAAGGGACATGGTATGAACCGGTAGACTGATACGGCCCGCTTGGGCAGTCCGTATATCATGATATTGCCCTACACAGCAGTAACTATATTATATTTATTGCATTGAAAACCTTTTTAAAAAATGAAAGCAACAATTAAATTGTTAGGGAACAACCACTTTGGAACAATCAACAACACAAAAGGGAGTTGACAAGAACAAAAAGGACACTATCAGCATGATCAGTATGAACTTTATATCATCAGGTGCTGCAGAAAGACGGGCATCTTGGATTCTCCTTACATTATAGTAACACCAAAAGTGAAAATTACATGACATGTAGACAAATTAAAGTGTATAGTGTATACATACATCTAGATAGCTGTAAAATGATAAATACTTGTTTGTTTGGTTTAGTTATTGGTACATGTTTAAGTTTTAACAAATTGTAAAATAATAACAACAAGCAAATGTATAACAACAAAATTCATCAAGAATTAGTGTCACAGTATCAAAATGTCCTTTGGAAGCTCATATAGCATTGTATAGTTAAATAGTCAAGTTTTAAATCGACTTTTGACAATTTTAAAACAAATGCATCATATAGAATGAAAAATTATCCTTTTAAAACACAGCTATAAGAAACACGCCAAAGGCTTTAAAGTTATTTCCTATCGACATCACAAATTACCAATTACTTATTTGCTAGGTGGTTGGTTTACATAAAAATTGAACACGCCACCCTGCACATTTGAAATGTTAAACATATGAGAAAGACTTTGGTTTGATTCATTTCGAACATTGCCTTGTTGGCTACTGTTATTTATTTCGTGCAAGAAACGGTCAACTTCAGGTGACAATAATAAAAAGTCATCCAAAAACTCTAGTTCATTCAATTTAAGACTAGGCAATATATTTGCAGAATTTTGATTTGTGACATTTGCAACTTGAAGATCGTTTCATCATTATCTGGTGTGTTATACAGAGCTTTTGACAAAGTAGCGGACATCTTTTTCTTTTTTTGGCATACTGGTGTCCTTACTATAACTAGAAATACTTTCTAGACATTTATGTTTAGATACAGTTTTAATTCCCCTTCCTTCATAACCAGCTTCGTCTAACGTTATGATAGATGTTGAACGCAACGAATGATTAGTGTAATTCTTGGACAATGATGCTGATTTAGATATATCTACCATTAACGAACCAAGACTGTTTTTGCCCAAAGTCTTCCTTTCGTACCAAATGTAGTCATTGACATAAAATGTATCTTTTGGCCTTTGATTGATTGATTGATTGAATATTGTTTAACGTCTACTCAGCAATATTTCAGCTATATCAAGACGAGAACAAGTTTGTTGATAAATAATCACTTTTGGGTATGGAAATGGCCATGGGATGGGAAATTTTGACNATGATGCTGATTTAGATATATCTACCATTAACGAACCAAGACTGTTTTTGCCCAAAGTCTTCCTTTCGTACCAAATGTAGTCATTGACATAAAATGTATCTTTTGGCCTTTGAAACAATGCATCACAACTTGGGTGTAATTTTTTTAAAATATAATTCAAAAGATTTAACAGGACAACAATCAGATAATGGGTTCTCATAAATAACGCCTCCTGTGCCATATTCCTGGTCATTTCTATGATTTTTTTTTTGTTAATTCTGACCCTTTTTGAGCAATAAGTTTAGTTTCCGCTCCATCAGTTTGAATTTCATAAGAATCCTTTTTAAGTCCCGTAATACTTCTCTTCCTCTTCTACAACAATGCAGCATTCAATCCAACCATACTTTTCGTTGAAGTATAACATTTTTATTTTCCCATGATGTGAAATATGTTTTAATACGTTCCATATCCTCAGATTCAATAACAGGCTTGTGAACAATTTTTCCCATTCCACACCTTTTAAGGTCAACAGTAATCGCTTCGAACATTTCTCTACTAGAGCTAAACTTCTCTCCATTTATAATATTGATTCCTCTTCTTTACGTTCTTTACGATGGCTCGTTATAATATCTGAAAGAAAAATGTTAAATAATATTAAACTGTATGAAAATATTAAACAAACATATATCTAATCATTCCAGAAAAAGATATGTTTGAACCATGATCTGATGTTACTGTAATTGAACATGTGAAAAAAAGTGTAAAGCCAGCTTTACATACCAAATTTATTCAGCAATCTACATGTACCTTTATGTTTGAGAAGGGGAATATGATTCATCATATATTATAAATAAGTCACTGTATTTGGATGACGGCTGTTAACGATACGAACGATACAACACTTTGTTTATTATGTGAAAAAAATCATTTCAGGCTTTTCGGTGGAAAATTTTCTACTGCGAGAAAAAAAAATACATTATTATGTGAAAAAAATAATGACGTGCTTTTTGGTGAAATATTTTCTACTTCAAGATAAAAAAGACATTATCCACGCGTGGAGCAAATCATGCTTACCCTTCCGGTGCACCTGATGATACCTCAGTTTTATAGGGGTTCACACTGCTAGTGCTTTAGTTTTGTGGCGTTCTTGTTCATTTTCATTTATTTGTTTTGTCTTTCTCATACTGTCTCAATTCGTGTTGCTGTGAATTGTCGTAATTTTGGATTTATGATTTTGGAATTTCTCCTTTCCTCGTTCTTGCTTCGGTATTCGTTTGCCGATATACTACCAACTACGTTTTTGCAGACATCTCGAAAGCACAGAAGAAAAAAGTATATTCACCTCTGAATCCCACTCCGTAGAGAACGTAGTGTCTGGCAACTATATTTCTCCCCATTTTTATTCCTTGCCTCTGCACAGAAAGACTCGAGAAGTTGGTCCTTGGTTCAAGTGCTGCTGCAAAAGGAATTAATTTCAGAAATGGCCATACAGCTCATTAAAATTATTGCATTTGGAGTGATCATATGTGTTATGGTCTCCATATCCTTTCGTGAAATATCTTTCGAAGAAAGGAAAAAATTATGCGATTAAGATAACGTCGCGACGACTATCGATGACATCCGGGGGGAAAACTCGCTCATGCCATCACTGAGGGGAAAACTGGACAGATCTAGTTTTTCCCCTGTAAAGATGATGGGGCAAAAAACTGGATCATGCCAGTTTTACCGGGGGAAAAATAGGATCGATCCAGAATTTCCCTCGGAAAGACTAGTATGGGGGAAAAATGGCTATATGACATCGGAAACTGCTTGGAATTTAACTGCAAAAACAGTGACCAACGAGAATAGCCAGAGTAAGCAATTTTTGTTCAAAGTACACAAGTACAAAGAAATCGGCATGTCTTAATACCCGTTTGCATTTCCACACATCTTTAATTTTGGGAGTGTTGGGATATAAGGTACAGACCATTTGATTTTTTTTTTTTTGGGGGGGGGGTGGTATTTTTTAGAAAAAAAAAATCTGGCCCTGATTTTTGCCCCAAAAAAATTCACTGACCAGCATCTTGTTTAAAAAAAATAATCCCCCGAAAATCAAATGGTCAGTGTTTAAGGGCAGTTTACATTTGAACTCCATCGCGTTTAATCAAAGAAAAAGAAAAAAAAAAGATTTTCTTCCGTGGGTTAGATATTTGTGCAGCGTTCAAAATGTTAAAAGTGTTCATTTCCATGCAGTTTAAATTTGTTCAAGCATTTCATTTTCGTGTGAAATTAATTACAAATCTCCACGAGATGTTTGGTCTGCAGATTAGCATAATCTATTATTTGAGCTTGTTTTGAACATAATTGTTGTGAAACTAAGGTGTTCACGAAATCCCTAGTTAATTTTTGTTCAGTACTTGGTTGCATATAATGCTTTTAACCTGGTTTTACGTCGTCAAAATCCTGTTACTAGAATGGTGAAAATGGCGGGCGGCGGGCGGGCGGCTATCAAATATGTACATCAAATAGGTCCGGAGCAAATCTACTACAGTTTTTCAGATATAAACTTTTTTGCAGATCTTTTGTACATATATCAGGGGTATGCATGCGACTTTTATTTTGATTTTTTAATATTTTATTCCCAAATTACCAGTTGATGAACATAGTCATTTTTAAATCAAATATCTACCTATAGGGGCCCAATTGTCCGGAGAAAATTTCCTACAGTTTTTGAGAGAGGGTTTACATTTTGCAGATCATTTGAACATAAATCAAAGGTGTGAGGGTGACTTTGATTTCGATTTTTGTTTATTTATGGCAAAATTGCCAGGTTGTTTTCAAAAACGGCAACTTCAAAGGAAGGCTTAACATTGCAAATTTAAAAAAAAAAGGTAAGATATACTGTCCACGAAAAGGAAACCCGGTTTGCTGTCACATTGATAGCTTTCCTCCTGTAGCAAAATAAGTTCATTACAAAAGATTCGGTTTATAGCATTATTGCGTTTTTATTCCAACATTCTCGATGCAAGAGTTGTCATTTTCGTTTATATTTTAACAGTGTAATATATTATTTTGTCTCTGTTTACATCAAATTTCAGAGGAGCGGACAAGTTAAAGGGAGACCGGGAAAACGAGGGCTAGACAAAGGAGAGAGAGCGGGAGAAAGGACATCAGTGCAAGAGAAAGGAGAAAATGTGCATGAAAGGAAGACCAGGAAAATGGGGACAGAAAAAGGGGAAGGGATTAGGGGAAGGAGAAAGGAGAGACAGTATAGGAGAAAGGAAAAAAGAACGGGAGAAAGGAGAAAGATACCCATCTGTCCACTCCAATCATTTAATTAGAACAAACATATTTTCATCCTTTGCCACATACTTTAAAATCTCATAATCACCAGTATACCGAAAAAAAAAACAACAACAACAACAAACAAAACAAAACAAAACAAAAACAAAAGAAATAAAATACCGGAACTTTCCGTTTTAATAGATTGGCTAGTCAACCAATGAAAAATTTCAAATAAGTCGAGATTTAGCATTTTTTTTTATATCTTTAAAAAAAACTAAAGTCAATTTCTTGTAAAAAAGAACGATATGGATTTTTTTTTACGTGTTGCTCGTCCATGGAAGCAGACGGGATCCGTTTACTTGGACATTTTTTTTCCCCGTTGAACGTTAGAGAACAGCTACACTTGAATCATGACCTCGATGACTTGAGCAGATGGCTCTTCCGACTTTGTTTGTCTCATCACAACAAATAAAAATAATTATTTTGAAATCTTAAAAATGAATGTCTGCGAATAAATATGCGGACAATTGTAGCAATGCTTACAATGCTTATCTTTGACTTGATTTTATTTATATCTTACCTTTTTGGGGGAAATAAGAATTGTGCAAAATACAAAAATACCAGAGTTGCATAAAAACAGTAAATTTCGTAATGTTGCACACGTGTTTCAGGGAGTAACCTCTCATCGGCAGCATTAAAATCAAATAAAATTTTGACCAACAATCCCGACTTAACTCTAAACATTTATTTATTTTCCGGTTTTAAGGGGTGCATGCCCCTTACGCCACACCCTTAATCCGCGCCTGAAGTAGGAATTAAACGTAAGAAAAGAGAAAATGCAATACCGAAGGTAACGCCAGAAAAATCGCTCAATTAACCCGACATCTGCGACGTCTATGTAATATGACGTCGACACAACACTACGTGGCGTTCATTATACGTAACTTGACCTTGATAAATAATGAAATCTGTAACCTTGTCGTAAAAGTTTGGTTCAAATATATTTTTTTCAGACTTATCTTTTTTTTTGTTGAAAATTTAGTGTTTACTGCATGACAAGATTGTCCAAGAAAATAATAAATTCATATGTATTTACAATTTAACGAGTTCTGTGCCACACGGCCGATCATCGGCCCAAAGTCATACTCCTTTCAGTGCTAAATTGGTCCTCCGTTCCACAATGCTACGCTCGTTAGGAACGGGTGACGGCCATTGTTACGTCGTGTTTCATTGGTCGAAAGTGTTGATTGTTTTCATTTTTTTCGGGAAAATATTCACATAACGACCGTTGTTGATTAGTCTTTAGCAACGTCTCGTAAAATCACGGGGTAAGAATCTTGACCTCGGGATTTTTAGCCGTCACCTGTTGTCAGTGTAGCCAGCGTAACACAACAGGAACCCAGTTTATTTCAGTGCCAGAGGGTCGGCCCATTCAAAATCTTGTTGTTTTTTCGACGTCACAGTATGCAAGTCATGACGACGTGTACTTGGGTATTTAGAGGAAAAGAAAAAGAACGGATTCATTAGTCAATCGTCATTTCTTTTTATTTGTTGTTGTCGCTGTTGTTTCATTTGTTATTTTTTTTCTTTACTGCTTTTAGACTATTTTTTATAATTTGATATTTATTTGATTCTGAATTTACTAAGATGAAAAAAGGCAAGTATTTTAGTGTATCAAACCATATGTCATCATTAAAAAAAAGAAATATGTATGCAACAGAATATTGTAAATCTACATCATTTCCGCAATATACACACACAGACGTTGAACACCTTCGACCACCTCCCCTTTATCCTAAGAAGCATAAAAAAAACACCCTTTACTTTCAAATAAACGAAATTGACTAGATTACCATTTTCATGTCGGTCGAAAAGACCTGCGGATACGTTCATAATCTAATCGAGGATGAATTGCAAAATATTCAGCAGTACTTGCAGTAAATGGTTTGTATACGTACAAAATATATTAACTGATTCATCTTGTAGATTGTATAAAATATAACCCTTTTCCAAAGTTTTGAAGAATTCAAAAACCAGTATGCATGTTATTCTAATCGTCCCTCACAATAATATGTTTTTTGCACTAGCGAAATTGTTTTCGCTCTTTCTTTGAAAGCAGACAAATAAATACCATATTGACACATAAAAATGTGTTTCCTTCGATGAGTTTTACTGTGTTTTGGAATAGCGTGGTAAGTTCTAAGATATTCCGTAAAAAATGCGAGTCGTTTTGAGAAAGAGAATAGCAGATCATAGAAGGGAGAAACATACAAAGAGTAAGACAAACAAATTTGCACATGTTTACAGGAAATAGAAAATATAAAGAAACGAGGATACGAGAAAAGTTGTATAGTTGAAGATATATGTGTCTTCTATGCACTACGTTTTACGCAACTGTATAGTATATGAAAAGACATACAAAAGGGCTGTTATGTTAATTTTTGAAAATACGGGACTTCTGAGACGTGTTCAAACCTTAATGAATTTCGGATACTACACGAAAAACATCAATACAGTGAGAGGGAATCACTAATAATGAACATTGTTGAGCTAAGGGTGGTTTATATTGAATGTGTTGCTGCGCTTCAGGTTAATTGTTTTTCGTCAATTAAAATTTAGTTAAAAAATTTTCATCTAGAAAAAAAAACGTACACTTCAATTTCATAAATATTTCGTGTTTTGTGCGGTATATATTTATTTCAATAGATCAAGAACCTATTCACTCCGTCTCACTGGTATCTGAGGCGATCGTTTCTGCCTTCAAGTATACGAGAGTTCCTATCTTCGTGATGTCAACTTCAAATGCTCAAGTTTGTTAATTGCGAGCACCTTAACTTTTGCGCATGAGTTTCAAACTTGCGAAGGTACGAGTTTGATTGTTAATATCTTTGCGATTCGAAACATATCTTATATTTGTAGCTCATGATGGATAATGTTAAATTTCAAAGCATAAACAAATGGAGAGAAATAAAGAGTTCGTGTAATGCGATTACTCAGTGAAAAAATATGACCGTGTTCGTGACTGGGGATGTGCAAGAAATACCGTTTTGCGGTACATGCATGTTGTGTATAACGGGGGTTTGTTATATTTTACCGATGGTAATAGCAAAAGTAGAGTGTACCTGTACACGTATGATATGTTTAAAGAAGCACTTTCTTGCAGCTTTAGAAATGTTTCATGTTTATTAAGTGTCCTAATGGGGAAAGGGTGAGATGCCTATCATTTCGGCCTTATGGAATTCAACTTGCAACCTGCTAAAAAATAACTATGTTTCCCTATTCCTCAATTTTAGTTCGTTTTTATTTTGCAAATTATGTCTTTTGACATTTTAATTACCATATTTATTTTGATTATACATATTTAACTTGTGGTCAATGCACAAAAATATAAGCTATACATCTAACAATCATTATTTCATAAAAATAAGATTATGCATGTTTTATTTTACTCTATTCAAACTTGGCATCAACACATTTCCATAATCGTCGATAACCAAAACCAGATAATAACATCTACATATTTTAAACAATATCATATTGTTATAAATAAGAAATTATTTGAACCATTAACACCTACAGAAATGCAGAAATAAACTTTTAAATTACAAGTTATTAACATTGTATTGTTATTTGTGATGTCAACACGGTGTCTTCCAGAAATTTCACCATTTTGTAATTACATTTTCTATGTATTCCAACTTGCAAAGAACAATACTATAGGGTTATTGCATGAATATTGGGGTAGAATTTTATACTCCCAATATTCATGCAATAACCCTTTTATTGTATAATAGCAATGCTAAACTTTCTGTAAAAAGTCGGATTTTGGGAGTCGATGACGTCTTTGGCAATCAAAATTGACCAAAACGGAGTTTGTTGATAAGAAACTTTGTATTTTCCTATCTAAACTCGAATATCCTACGACAAACAAAAGTTTAGCTCAGAAATGCATTATAAAATTTATTAAAAAGTTACATTTTGAAATTGTAAATTTACAAATGTAAAATATAATAAATATATGCAAATCTCTGGTTTCAATAAGTTTCTGAAACTCAAATCAAGTTCCTCTTGCAAATGGGGTTTTGGCTCCAGAAACCAGCTTTAATTGTTTCCTTGCGGGCTGTCCTACGTTTCATGGAGAATAAGACACACAAGGAAAATTCATTTACATACTATAAGTTTGACACTTTGCACACCCATAACGTGACATTTTCTCGCAAAAAAATTGAAGCCAAATTGGAACAGACCCAAGTGCGGTGAACATGGCTACAGTTCAAAAGATAACCCTTCATTGTTCTATAAAATAATAAAAATTAATTCTAAATGTTAAATAGTGGCAATTCAAATTAGAAACTTGATATCTATCTTTTCTAACTTCTTAATAATAAATTACTACCTAAAACCAGGAGTATATACACTCCGATAAGTACCCTAGTTTACAATTAGATTTTCATTTCAGTTATATTCAATGGCAACTGCTGTAGGTAGTATTATTTTTTTTTTATTTCCCCCTCCCAAATCAGAATTGTGGGCACACAGAAGCTATAGTTAGTCGTCATATAAGCGGGATCATTAAACCTGGTTTAACCCATCATTTTATTTATAAAATGCCCGTTCCAAGTCGGGAATATGACGGCTTGCCAAAAATGTTCTGTGTTGGATTGTGTTTCCCTGATTCTGTTGAATGTTATACGGATTTTCCTTACTGGTCTCTTCCTTGGATCGGTTCGGACTTTTGTTATCACTTTTATTTGTATTAGTTGACAATCGCTTAATGTGAAAATACAAATCTAAGTCTAATATAAAATTAATGTGGAAGGAAAGTAGAATTTCAAGAAGCTGTCACAAAGCTGCTAAAGATACTAGATCGGTACCCATAAACCGATTTAAACCTACCACTGACTTGTGCTAGTACCGGTACCGGCTGTCCCTAGTTCCTATCGTTATTTGCGTTTGCCTTTTGTCTATTTGTGTTTTTCCTGTTTAGTTCCCTGGCAGATTTTGGCATACAATTGTAATTTTCAGCCATTACAGATAAAGTCCTTTTTATTACACTTATAGCTTATACTACGATGTCTTAAAATTAATCAGATATCTTGCATTAATACTGTTCTTTCCTTTATTTATTTATTTATGAAAAAGAAAGGAAATTGGGTAAATGTCAAGGAGACAACATCCCATATCCAGGTTAAAACGACCAAAAACAAAACATGGAATAAAAAAGATAACAGGAAACACCTACAATGGCCGAAAAACATAGCCACATGCCAGAAAGTAAATAGGAACTGCACAAGAAAAAAAAACCACAATAAAAATACAAAAGACAATTTATATTTATTTATTTATTTACATTTATTTAAATTTATTTTATTTTAATTTTTTTGTACTAGGATCGATTTATATTTATTTATATTTATTTATATTTATTTACATTTATTTATATTTATTTTATTTTAATTTTTTTTTGTACTAGGATCGAATTTCTAGAGGACCGCCATCAAAATTATCAAAATATCAAAAACATATAAATACACCGACCACAGGGTCGTGGTATAAATAAGTTATAACCCATCGGGCTAACGCCCCCCGGGTTACAACTACATATACTACATATATATGATGCTTAAGTTTGTATGTTTGTATTTGACTCAATTTACTTCATTGTAAATAATGTTTTCCGTACTGAACATCGTGATGCACTTATGTCAGATTAAAACATTTTATAATACAACAATAATTATGTTTAGTACCATAAAATTAGTCATTAAAGCAATTCTCTGTTATTACGAATGAAAACATGCATTTATATGCATGCACAACAAATTGCGCAGATAACGATAAATTATATATTGAAACAAGCTATTTGAACTTCACAATGTGTTATTCAAATCATGTAATTTCTGCCATTTTACTTTGATACCCTTTTACAACAAGGATTGACAAATTACAATCCTCAAACTTCACCTTAATACTTCTGTTATTACATTTGTCACGGAATTGTACAAGTGTTCTATCACTACTGATGTTTTTTTTTTCGCTTGATAGTACGACCCCCTCCCCCCCTCCCCCCATTGACTCTTCGAAGTTTTCGATGGAGCATACACGGTTCACAAAGTTTCGATTTCAAACAAACTTGTAGGGAGGTACATGTACTGTATCTAAAAAATGGAGTGTGATCACGTACCTTTTCCTTATAAATACGAATTGCTTGCCTGCTACTGTGGATTAGGGTGTTGTAATATATGAAAATGCAACTCGCTGTAAAATGTTTACTGTCAATGTTCTGCAGTTAGATATCAAAACAAATCAGGTAATGGAGGTCTGCTTTTACTCATAAATAGCCATTGCATGTAAATCAGTTACTATTTTCAGACATTTCAAAACGTTTTCAAAGTCAAAACGCGTCAGTCCTGAAATTTGAGAAAAAAAAACTACTTTAAAAGGACTGACTGCCTTCAGATTATCTCAAACGACGATCTGATACAATTAAGTCGTGTGTAATTAAACACAAAATATCTTTATAGAATATGTTCCATACTTGATCTACAATCACGTTTTAAATAAATATAGCTGTTTTGAAATATTGTCAGTCAATTCAATCGGATTCCGCGTATACATGTATTTGTTCCAACAATATCAATAAGGAATTGAGCACACTGATGCTGATTTCTGCATGTGAGTCACAATTAAGTTATATTTGTCAACGTTTACATTCCCCCATAAGTAACCGACGTGAATAGGACAGAAAGGAACTATAAATGCAAAAACGCCTTTTATGAAAAGTGCACTAAGCAAGGGTACACACATGCATTTGAAAAGACAACGACGAAAACTTTGAAATCGTTGATATATTTAGAGGTTTGTTTTGATTTCTTTCAGTACATGCCTAACATTTGATACAACGACAGCAGAATACCGAAGGAAAAAGGATTGGTGATTAGAAAACAATGACCAATGACGTTAGAGAGCGTTAAAAACACAACTTTCAAAACCAAGGTACTCACAGTTCTGAACTCCCATGGACCCGAGAGTGACTTCAGGTCCTCAGGAAAGTAAGCATTCCTGTTCTGTTAATGGACGCCTTCACATGGCTAGTAAGGCAAATGTTTTTGAAAGATCGGCTTGACAGCTTGGTTAATTTAGACCGATTGAAAATCCATGGTACATGTTTCTTCTTTGCCCTTAAACAGTACCATGGTAAAATTTTGAGAAGTTTTTGAAATAATTTTAGTATTGCAACATTGACCAGGACAAATAGGTACCACAAACACCACAAACGTAGACAAACTAAAAGAATTATGAATGGCAATGTGTTGGTAAGGTGAGCTGCAAAGGTAGAATATATGATTCCGAATGCCAACAGTTATGAAAATCATCTTTCTTTTTTAACCTGTTAGCATCGGAAAAATCCAGCGAGGTCTTCTGCCTGATTTGAACCCCTGATTTGTGCTTTGTTGTCATTTATGGCATCACCGTCTACACTATGTCCAGCGACCTAGACCACTACCGAAAGCTATATTTTTATAAAGCCTAGGTGGCCGAGTGGTCTAAGGCGCTGGACATAGTGTAGGCGGTGTTGCCATAGATAATTCAGTCAATAATGAGTAAATCCAGGATAAAGTCAAAATTGGTATAGTCAAATCTGCGAAAACTTGAATCTAGCTAAAAATGTCCGCTTTCATTTTGTACACTGATACATCATATCTTTCAATGATGTAATCCATATTATTTCATTTTAATACTGCTGATGAGAGGTTACTCCTTGCAATAAGTGTACAGCTGGCGAAGTTTCCTGTTTTTTATGCAATTTTCGGTATTTTTGTATTATGGTGACGGCCATTGAATTTCTTGAGGGATGAAAATAACATAGGCTTAAGGTAGTTCGGTCCTAATAAAAATATCAGACAGAATTTTTTTCTTTTAAGATATTTTGCAGATCTTAACCTATAAGTTCCAAAAATAAAATAAAAATGATATGTCACCGATCATCTTTTCCTGAAATCTGGCTTTGAAAATCAGGCCAAATTCAGTATTTTTCAGCAATATTTACAAAGAATATATAGGAAACTGTGAGAACATGCTTATTGTTTATTTTTCATATAAAATAAATATCGGACAGATTTTTTTTATTTTTTGATATTTCATAGAAATATACTTCAGCTATCTGTTACGCTGAAAAAATCTACATGTCACCGTTCAATTAAGAAAGTTATTTGATATAGTTTACGAAATAGACAATATTTCCGGGAAAAGGGAGCTAATTCGCGGGAAAGTGTATGTCAATCTATTGTGACGTCACAATGTATAGGCCAATACAGGATTATTCCGGCTTGAAAATCAAGTCAATTCCGCATCCGACTCGTGTTACACAAATGCGCCAATCGAATGCGCCGTGTATTAGTGGCGATCTACCTTAACATAACATGCTCGACGGTAACGAATCAGTTTTGAAATATACACTCCTTCGGCTGTTGCTGCTGCGAAAGGAAAAGCTCACAATTAGGAAGTTACAATCATCACGTTTGTTATAGCTTATATATCAAACGTTCATCTTCTTCAATATACAGCAAAAGATCTAGGTATGAAGTTGAAGCATGTGTATAAGTCGTTTCTTTATTTTCAAGCTTATTGGGATAGACCTGATGCAAACATTCCATATATTTTTTAAAACTAAGAGAAAGTACATCGCCTATGTAGCGGAAGCTGAAATTAAAGGTTTCTCCTTTAAAGCCCTTGTAAAATGAAAGGAATTTTGGATATTTGTAAAAATATTATTGATTGAGAACGATCGAACAATAAGAAAAAAGAAATTTGTCATATCCTGACAAAAGACATTTTATTTGAAATTATGCAACATAATCATTGTGAACACACTAGGGCATTTCTTTTTCCTGTAAATCTTATTAATCTATATTTGTGTAATACCATAGGGGACAGCAAGTTAATCAACATATCAATTTCATATTAATTAATCCTGACATAAATAGTCCTCTTTACTTTTGTAGAACATTAAAGGAATGTTAATATAAAATCTTCAAATACCTCCAAAATTTATTCTTAGTAAAAGAACTAACAGTCCATTAAATTTTTACACCACCACCAAGCACGTGTAGAAATACAAAAACACCCATGTTGCATAATAAACAGTAAATTTCGCTATGCTGTTCACGTGTTTGAAAGAGTAACGTCTCACCATATAGCCTTTCCAAAAATGACCTTTTTTCCTGTCGTGGATGTCTAATATTTAATAGGGGTGGATATTCCACGACCATAGGATACTTATATTACAGTGAAATTGTATAATTACACACTTTGTTAAATATCTGAAATTCATAGAAATTGTAAAATCACTGAATTATGGGTTTTCAATTTTTCAAGTTCCATTCAATATTGTTCATGCATCAATGTCATAAAAACCTAGAGCAGTTTTATTCTTAAATACTTCTTTAATACTATGTTATAGTTTCTCGTGGCGAGATATAGAGAAAAAATCCAAATATTCTTAGTGATTCACACAGAGAAGACAACAACAAGCAACTACTATTTTTCTGTTAACAAATTTTATAATTTGTGTAAATGTTACCGAGATCTGTTCAAAACAATTTCTAAATGATAAAGCCATACTATTTCACTATAGAGATTTCTGATTTACGTCAAAGACAACACTGTACAAAAGCAGTTAGACTACATTTTGTACTTAATTTAAAGAAAATTTATTACTACGTATAGTATTCTGGAAAGCTCAAATCAAAACTGCCTTAAAACGGAAATGAAGTGAAACTGATTATGACTGTCCCCTGCACCGAGATACAATAAAAATATTATAACTTACTGAAGCCGAAAAAAAAATGATCTAAGGCTATGATTTTACATGACTCAATTTACACTCATTAAGGTTGTGCCAAGTTGTGCCAAGAAAAAGTGGACTTACCTAGGGCCTTCTTAATTTACTCATTATGAACTAAGTTCTACCAAAATCAAGTTTTTACTTTGCAGGTGAACGAGAAATAAAAAAAAATTAAATATACTTCTTATTTCTCCACAGAATGATAGACTATCTATATCTTAATTGTTATATTAATTGTGAAATATTGCATCTTGATGATACCTCAGTTTTTGTAGGGGTTCACACTGCTAGTGCCTTAGTTTTGTGGCAATCTTGTTCATTTTTTGTTTATTATTACCCCCCCCCCCCCGCTTTAGCGGGCGGTATACAGTAATCATGGTGTCAGTTCGTCCGTCCGCCAGTCCGCAAAAGGGGTACATACTAGATTTGATTTGATTTGACTTGATTTTTAAAATTTTTTTACATCTGGATTGAATTGGGGAGTGGGGGAGCGGAGGTATATATTAGTGAGCTTTGCTCACAGTTTTTTCTAGTTTGTTTTGTCTTTGTCATGCTGTCACAATTTGTGTTGGATAAAAATTGCCGTGATTATGGATTTATTGTTTTGGAATTGCCCCCTTTCATAATTTTTGCTTGCTTCGGTATTCGTTTGCCGATGTATTTGCTCCTAATTAAACTAAATGAATACATAAGAAACGGCTTTACTGGTAATTTATATTACAAATTAATGTTTATATGCCTAATAAGCGTTACTTTTAATTGTATTTTGCATCAACACTAGAAAAATTTCCTGAAAATTATTTACAAAATAATATTCCATGTTATCAGTTAGTTATTTGTTAAATTACCTAACTAAAGAAATTTTATAAAATCACTGTAACGGTAACATTACTAATTATTTCAGGACTTATATTAAATCAATTACTTTAAAAAAAATCCTTCGCAAAAATATTTAAAATCAAGGAAAATATTGCAATATAAGATTGTTTTACCCCAAAAAAATCACTGAATTGACGTCATTCATGTACAGTTTTTTCTCCATTGTGCTCTAATAAACAATGAACGTATTCAAAATTAAAACTTCTGTCCACTTAAACAACACAAAGAAAATTAGAAACTCGTTGAAAATTTTATCCAAACACCCATAGAAAAACCGGACCTACCAGATGAAGTGTATAAATTGGTAGTGTCTCAACAAGGGACATCGCGTTTTTAAATTTTTCTCAATATACAAAATTCCGGATATCCTGGTAGACCATAGTTTCAGCTTGTAGTTTTCTCCATATCAAGGACACTACATAAGCTCTCAATAATCTTGTTTCAGCCAGAAAATGCTGAATTCTGACTATTTTATATGCTATGGTAGTTTTAAGACACTTTTTAGGCAGAAGACCCATTCCTTATGAAAAAAGACATCATCCCTGACCTTCCTGAACTAATCCTGACCCTCAATACTTTTCAATTTGATGGGGAATTTTAGTCAGTCCGTTGACGTTGCAATGGGAACCAAAATGTGTCCTAGCTTTGCCTGTTTATTTGTTGGCTACCTTGAGGAAAAAAATAATATATAGGAATGCGGTTTGTTTATTTCTCAATGATTACCTCATCTTCGGGATATATACAGGCTTACATTTAAATCTAACGATAAAGTAAGAGGTGTACGAAGGGATTTCCTGTATCGGATTACAATATCCCACGATGTGGTTATTTATATATCCATAGCAAATAATTTGAAGTGGTGTTATTTTGAATCAATCCTCAACCTTTTTAATTTTTGGGCTGAACTATTTTTTAGAAGTAAGTTAATTCGGTTTCATTAGACAAAAGAAAGTATGAAGTTACACCGTCTAAAAGGAAAACATCTGATCATAACACAAATTATGTCCTGCATTCTGAATTACGAAAAGAAGGAATCAAAAGATATCTGTGGGGGTGTCTTCTGACAGTGAGAATGAACTTAAGTCCTTCATTGACTATGTTTCCTCGTACCATCCGGCCGTCAAATACACTCAATATTGCCAACGATAGTCTCCCTTTTCTCGACATAAATTGTACTATTCAAGATGGTCAAAGTTCTACTTCAGTTTTATAAACAGACAGACGCCAACTGTTACTTTATTATGGGTCCTGTCATCATAAGTTATGCAAAGATGCCATTCCAAAGTCACGATTCTTGCGATTTCGTATTTGTATATTTGTAGAGACGAGCAAGAGTTCCGGGCTGAATGTAACGATGAAATCCTTTTTTGTTAAGAGAGGTTACCGCGGCAAAATTTTGGATCGAGCCATGAGTTCAGTTTCCCGAGTGACAAGATCTGATGCTATGGAGAAGAGTGGGAGAAATACCGATGACCGTGTGTAGTGGGTTCTGACATATCATATTCATAACGAAGCTATCAAATTCATTTTGATCCGCAACTGTAAATCCATAGTTCTCAGGGACGAAAACATGTCTGCAGTTTTTCAGGAAGCGCCTGCCTCCTATATATTGGGGCCTTCAGGAAAGGGAAGAGTTTTAAAAGCACCTTGTTATTAGCCTTATACTCAAATTTCCTGTAAATACAAGACCACTAGACAATGTAAGCGATCTCACTATCTGACTTGTCCTTTTTACTTGGGAAACAGATGAAGTAGTAGGATGGCTAATGTCTTCAAACTGAAAAATGGTTTCATCTGCACTACCGAGAATATAGTGTACTCTGGTTGTAATCGCTGCCAGATGATCTAAGTGAGACTTGTGGAAGATTGGCTAATCGCTTTGTTGAGCCTAAGCAGGGCGTCACCAAAGGAAAAGATTGTCCAGTAAGTGAGGCAACCACAGCATACTGAATATGCATGTAATACATCGGTAAACGAATACCGAAGCAAGAACGAGGAAAGGGGAACTTCTAAAATCATAAATCCAAAATCACGGCAATTCACAGCAACACGAATTGAGACAGTATGACAAAGACATAACAAATAATCAAGAACGTCACAAAACTAAAGCACTAGCAATGTTATCCCCTATAAAAACTGAGGTATCATCAGGTGCTCCGGAAGGGTAAGCATGATCTGCTCCACCCGTAGCACCCGTCACACTGCCAGTGAAAAGTCCGGTTTTGTCAGTCGGTGTTTGTCAGTCCGGTAACAAACTCTGGATCTACCCAAAGATATCTGTTCTCATTTGTGAATCGGAACCATTGTAATGGTCTGTCAAATCGTGGTGACGACGGTAAAACTTCTGTAGTGACAATTGCAACAGTGACAGAACATACCCTTGATGTATAAGTTTTTGAGACAGTAATTTCGCTCTGTTGACAAAATCGCTGTACAAACTACAGGCACGGCAATTGCGAATGACTTGTGAAATGTACAGGCCATATGCCGGAGAAGTGGGAATATTATTGCTCAAAAACAGGTAGTTCACTATTGGAAAGTCGAAATCATCACGCTTGTAGTAAATTATGGTTTAAGACGTCCAGAGTTGTCAGAGGTATAGGTCCAGGTATGATGCTGATGATAGTGTATCAGTGGTCTCTTTAATTTCGAGTTCATTTGGGTAAATTAGATGCAGGTTATCCTTAAACTGGGGATTGTTCAATGAAAGTACATCATCTATATAACGGAAACTGAAATTAAAGGATTTGGCTAGCTTATTGTCTTTTTTTCTGAACTAGCCCTTGTATGTACCTGGCTTCATACGAATAAAGAAACAAATCTGCTAAAAGTGGCGCATAATTAGTCCCCATAGGTATCCCAATTGCCTGCTGGAAAACTTGTCCTCCAAATTCTACAAATATGTTATCAATCAAGAATTCCAGCATTACTCTGTATACTTTTTGTGTGAATCAGTGTGATGTTTAACAAAATAGGCCCCATCTTTACCTATCACTAAATATGAATATCGTCTTTCACCCTTTTATTACAGTACTGACTTTAGCTTATCGTGTGGAAGAGTAGTAAAGGGAGTAAAAAAATCAAATGTTTCGACACTGTTGCAGTTGTTGAGTTCAGTTGAAGATAGATATTCTAACAAGTCTTTTGAGTTTTTTGAGTATCCACATCTGATTCACTCCACTTGTTGAGTATACTTTATCATGATATATCTTGAGGCAATCTTTGACTGCAGTAAGCAATGAAGTGAGGAGCTTAGAAAGGGGTTTTGTTGTGCATTTGGCAGACCCAGCTATGTATCTCTGTTTGTAACTTCCTTTGGCATGAATGTAATTAAACGGTCTATCTTATAATCCTACTTCTTTATCTAAAATTAACATTTTGCAAAGTACAGAATACAATGTTTTTGTATTCGATTTTGATAATGTTCAGGATTTGGCATGATTTTACAGGGAATTTCTGTTACACGTCAGGTGGCAGCTTTCTCTATGATTTTGTAACATCTTTTTTCGATTTTAAGCCCGGTTGCCCCTAGAAGAATGCCATACTGGCCGAAATGTTGGGCTTTAGACTTTTTTCCTTTTCAATATTTTAAGTTGTTTTTTTTAATTTGTACATTTGGTAAAACAGCGGATAGCGTGACACACTGTACTTTTTGTACTTTGTGCTTTTGTTTGATGCATCTTTTTACCATTTGAATAAAGTATTTTTACAGATAATATTGACGGACAACAATGCTTAAACTTAATCAAAAGACCAGAAATTATAATTTTTCGTGTCCTGATAAAAGACATTTTGTTAAGAATTATGCAACATTATCACTGGGTACACACAAGGGCATTCGTTGTACTAGTAAATCTTACCGGTCTTTATTGTATAAATCCCTCTGGACTATGATATTAATCAATGCATCAACGTCATATTTATATTTCATCAATGACATTAATTCCCCTCCGTGTTTTTGTAGAAAATGGGTAAAAATGTATAACCTTCAAACAACTGTGTTTAGAACGTGCAAAAGTATGATTAAAATAAGAACAGCTAATTGCAACTATAAAAAAAACGGCGACTGAATAATGCAAATGCTGACACTTTTCCATAAAATGTGAACTTTATGTGAACTGGATTAAATTATTCAATTTACAATTATCGAAAAAAGAACTGGAATAACATATCTATATTAGGATACATTTTACACATATTCTCGGTTTATTGATATCCAATAGTCAACTTCCCTTTTCTTTGTAGTAACATTCCAAAAGCACCAGCATATGAAGTTTACATCTCACAACTCATTCGCTACTCAACGGCTTGTGGTCGTTACAGTGACTTCCTTGATAGAATTTAGTTGCTTACAAATAGACTACTTAAGCAAGGGTACGTTACAAAAATCTTGAAGTCATCACTACAGAAGTTTTACGGTTGACATCATGATCTTGTGGATCGCTATGGGATATCTGTTTCCCGGATGACAACAGATCTTTCCCTCTACAACTAAAGTTTGTTTTTCCTCTATCGGATTCGACTTTACTTCCGGAGTTGACATGCTCAACACGGCGGGTGTCGTATAAGAAGCAAGAGATGCTTACTCTACCGGTACACCTGATCTCACCCATGGTCTTTTATTGCGTCCGTGTTGTTCATCTGCATGTATGTCTTCATTTTTCTTTTTTGTCCCGCACTCAAGTGGTGTGCTTGTTTCTAAGTGTGTCTGATTTTGCCATTGTCCATGGATTTTTCGTTCTTTTGATTGACGGTTCGGTTCTCACTTACTTTCCAAATGTTTAGTTTGGTCTGCACTTAAAAGACATAATTATACTCTTTGTCATAACTATGGAATATTTTTTGTCCGAGATAGTCAAGGACTGTTTGTTTTCAAAAAATCAAATTAGCCTTTAAAAGCACTTAAATCATTCTTGAACGATTGGCATCAAGAATTACATTTGTTTAATAATATTTGTACACACAATATTTGATTTAAAAAATGTCCCATTTTCACCAAAAAGTGGGTTTCAGAATTGGTTAAAAGAGTGGTCTGACAGATTCGTAGAGACTCTCGCACTTCACAATTAGAAAACAATATTAAAGGAAAATATTATACTTTCGTCCACTCACATTTGTGAATAATGCTTCCAAACTTTCAATTTTGGCTCAGAAAATACGAATATTCCGTATTAAAGACCAGGTGCATAAGTTGTCGAAATGCGCAAATCCAGGAACTAAATTCAGTTATTTTGTTATTCACAAACATAAATAAATCAAGACAATTTTAGTACTGTCTAAATACCAAAAAATAAAGAGGCACAAGAAAATACAATGAAATATACAAAGTGTGGATTTATATGCTGTGTAGAGTTGGTAAAACAATTCCCCGTGTTTGAGATGTATGCTCTTTATTTTTCATAGTGTGCTTGTACATGAAATTATATCTCATGTGTACACTTTGTTAAGAACTATTATATAAATTTATGTAAATTCTTAAACTAAATGTAAAAGATGGATAACAGGAAACACCTACAATGGCTGAAAATTATAGTTACATGCCACAATCTCCTATGGAACTACACATGAAGAACACGAATAAGACAAAAGATTTAATTCCTTCCATCGTAGTTTTGTTCTTTGCTATATTTAAAATTACTGTTTATTCGGAATTCGTTTGGTTTTATGCATTTTTAACAATCTTTTTAAATCATGGACTTCCTGTGTTTAGGTTCTAGTGCTGCTGATGAGGAATTAATTTCCGAAATTGCCATACAGCTCAAAATTTAATTGCAGTTGGAGTTAACATATGTGTTATGGTCTCATGTACATTTACACCATATCCTTTCGTAAAAATAAAAAACAAGGATTCGGTCATTAAGACATCGATTTTTGTAGGCTCTTTATTGGTTTCAGATAATGCTGGAAATGTCAGTGTAAAAGATTGTTTAACTTTACATTGATGCATTGAGCATCTAATCCGTAACCACGATGCCCTTTTAAACTGAATGAATAACAAATACCGAAGTTACTGTTTATTTATTTTCTGCCTACATGTAATTGCATTTCGACAACTTTCGAAAATCCAAATCAGGTGGCTCGTATACTGAACGTCAAAAACTTTTTACCTTGTAACCAAACATTTGTGGTCACTATTAGCGTACGTTTTATGACTACGGGCGCTTTTCATTTCAACGGGATATTGATGTAAATTGCGTGTTCCACGTCGGGAATATGGCGGCTGTCCCTATTTGTCTTTGTTTGGGTATGTGTGCTCTCGGATTTATCGTTCGTCCGATGGCTTTTCCTTGCTACATGTAATCCCTTCCAATGAATATACTCCAGATTTGATATCTTGATATTTCACAAATTTAAAAGATTTTTTTTTTTCGTCTAAATTAATGTTGACTTTAGAAGACAAATACAAATGTATGAAAGTTTTAAAAATTTTGAATGTCACAAATGAATAAAACCGAGAAATTTACAAAGAAAATTTTTTTTGGATTAATTAAAGACATATTTGTAAGATTTTTTTTGCAACTCTGTATTATAATTGGTTAAAAAAATCCAAACACATGATTGGGAGACCAAAAATATATTTTGTCGTATCCTGATAAAGACATTTTATGAGAAGTTATGCAACATTATAACTGGGAACACACAGGAGCATGAGTTCTTTAGTAAATCTTATTGATCATTGTTGCTAAAGGCAGGATTTTAATCAATGTATCAACTTCATGAACAAATGAAGGGATAAAGATTAAATGTGCAGTGCACATGTATGGGATTGGGATATAGATATCAGAACAGCGCTTATTTGTACTTCATAATGCCTTCAACAATGCGTTAAAACTCATTCCCAATAGTAAGTATAAGGCGCCATATTACCGGTACAGAATTCGCTTGATTTAAAAAAAAAACAATGCAACTAATATAAACCACTAAATGGGACTGATCGAATTGAGAAAAATGCTCGGTATTTATATCAGTTATGGTGTACTTGTTCTTGAGATAATTTCTCATATGGATATACTATCATAGTTTCAAAGATTGTTATTAATATTATTTATTTTGTTGTTGTTGTAATTTTAAATGTTATTTTGACCATCTGTTTATAATGCCCACATCTCACTATTTCATAATGCATAGTTTTCTTACAATCGGCGTGATGAGCACCTTTCGTTTGTATTTATGTGGCTTAGGGCACGAGTGATTTTGACGGACGACAGATGACAATGCTTGAATCAGCGTTTCCCCGATTAATTAGATATCCTGTATCCCCTGGGCTAGATAAGACATGGATGTGGATTTGTTTTAGCAATTAATTCCACTCAAACCGACACAAAAGGCCGTCTTGATCTTACTATGAGGTATGATTGAAGACTTCATTGGGTTTTCACGATAAACAATAAAAGCGTCGTTTTTCAACTGCTTGGTTCTACCATGCATTTATACTGACTTTGTCTCATGTTTATTTACTCCTTATTCTTTCATTGTTTGTTGCTGCGGTCAAGGAAGTGGCAAAACTTTTATTGTAATGAAGTCAAGATTAACACCCCAAGCTTACAGAATGTGTAGGATTCAGCGATGTCAAATATATCAGACGTGAAAACCCGATAAATGTTTGTACGACGGCGAGTCAATGAAAGGTAGACAGCTTGGGGTGTAAATCTTAATTTCGATAAACTGAAAGTTTTGCCACTTGCTTGACCGCAGCAATATTATAAATGAAACTGGAAGATATGTACAATGTATATACAATTGATCGGAACAATAGTTGGATTTTCTTTTTACAAAAAAAGACGAAAATGTTAAATATTGGAAGCACATTACCATAGCAAATTCTCACTAAACAAGTACACCGTAGAGAAATATAGATAATATATTCTTCAAACACAGGGAATTTGTATACGACTACAAACTGCATGCAAAACAAATTATCGTCAATGAACAAATAAATGGGTACATTTTGTATGAAGTAAATGCAAAAGAGACAAAGTCCTACAAATCCCTGGTATAGTTAGGCTAATGTAACAATCTTTTTTATTGTTCTTCTTCATTTTGGAGTCATCATGACGCCTTCAGCAATGAATAAACACTTAAATATCATAGAAAAAAGAAGGAAAACGGGGAAAGTACGTTTATGCGACCTGTAGCGCTGAAGTGGAATCCACTTGCCTGATATCGAAAAATACTACATAAACAATGAACAGAATAGGGTAAAATTAATGCACAAGTGACAAAGTCTCAACAAATATATGGCAAGACCAAGCAATAGAACAATAATTTTATTGTTGTTCTTTTTAGTATCTTCAAGTCAACAAAAGGTCTTCAACAATGAGCTCTGCTCATACCTAACTGTAAGTTCAAGACGGCCCTAAACACCGATTTGAGCGGAATTCATTGCTAACTGACGAAATATGCTGCAGAATAAAATTTATCGCCCATCGATGCGGGATCGTGAACAAATATAAATTAAATGGGAAAGAGTTCAAACAATTGATATCATCAATTGTCCGACAAAAAGACCCAACAGTAGACAATCACAACTTATAAACAACCACACAACACTCATCGAGTCAATTGCAAGAACAATTGGCATTATAAATTAATGAGATGTTGGCACTTTAAACATATGGTCTAAATAATATTTGGAAATTCCAAAAATTAAAAATGCCAAAATTTGAAAGAATGATGGTGCATCCATACGAGAAATTCTCCCATAAAATAGTACACCATAACTGAAGTATATAAAGAGAATACATCACTTGCACTGGGAATCTTCTTTAGGAACTCCACACTGCAGGTAAGACAGACTCTAGTCTGAGATAAACAATGAAAGGAGTAAAAGCACATGTGACAACATCTATACAAATATATGGTAAAAACAAGCAACTGAACAGCGTTTTAATGTTGTTTTTCATCTTGAAGTCACCATGAGGCCTCATTGTAAGTTCAAGACGGTTCTTTGCATCAGTTTGGGCGGAATTCATTGTTAACTGTTGAATAACGCAACATCCATATAATTTATCGCCCATGGATGCAAGAACGTCAACAAACATTTCATTTTGATAAAAGTCACAAAAGATCAAGTTTTCATACAATACAGGTCAAGAGAAATAATATTCACATTTTTAAGTTTATATTGGAAATCTCTAGCTTGTCCAATCTAGAGAATTGCTTGTGTTTGCATAGTACAAAAAACACAAGATCGAATTCAGGAAAGCGTATTAATTGGACTTTAAACTACGCCAAATATAGTTTTTGTAAACTATATATGTAGAATGAACCCTTATCAATTACCTTGTTGCATGATTTTGAATGATATTGGTTATTTGTTCTCTATCAGTTTTTAAATATCTTAGAGTTTATAGTCTTTCAAACGTTTAGATTTTATCTGCACTGAAGAGTCATAAGTTTTCGAAATGCGCATATGCAGAAATTATAGTCACAGTAACTTCGGTTTTTAGTTATTTGTTAACACTGGGTCGATGCCACTGCTGGTGGACTGTTAATCCCCAAGGGTATTCACCAGCCCAGTAGTCAGTACCTCGGTGCTGACCCGAAACCGAATCTATTTGGAACCTTACAATATCTAAATTTTTGTAACTAATGAGTATCTCCCTCATCCAAAGCTCTGTCCTTGGCTGATTTTGGCTTTAAATTTAGATCATATTGGTTATTTGTTCTCTACCAGTTTTTAAATATCTTTGAGTTTATGGTGATTTTATCTACTTGGGCGATGCTCAGGGTATCCACCTGAAAGCACCAGGGTTAAAAGAAGAGAATGAAAATGTTAAGCAACATCGATCGCAGCCGAAATATGTCATTAAAGCAACACATGTCGGGAGCGGTCGATGAGAAAAAAAGTAAAATCGGGCAATGTATGCCTACAAATATTTGTCATTAGGTAGCCCGACGAAAGACAAAAATAAGGACAAAAACAACATCGATAGACAACACGGGGCACATCGAAATAGATATAGGCAAACCTTGCAGTGTAACTTTGGTTGAAAGGGCAAAAATAGTCGTGTGTACAGATTATAACATTTTAGTAAAAACAATGAAAATATTGAACAGCCAAATTGAAAAAAATAAATGAATTAGTAATCGTATGAGAAATTCTCACACGGACAAACACGCCATAACTGTAATATTATAAGAGCATACATCACAACCACGGGGAGACTTTCTACTGACTCCAAACAGCACGAGAGACAAACTCTGCAGCAAATAGGATAAATGAAAGGATATGGAGTGAATGTACATGTGACAAAAACGCACACGATACATAGAAAACTCCAGTTTATCAAGGACATGGCTTATATTCCTGTCTACATCTTGATGTCGCCTGAGGGTCTTCAACTAGAGGTGAACAGTATTCACCCCCTCAAGCGAGATCATGAAAGCCCCTAGCGTGCACTTAAGCGGTATTCTTGACAGAAATTATATCAAGGTCACTCCCTTGCTCCCCACCCGCCATGGAGTGCGAACTTGGGCGATGCTCTGGGTTATCAAGCTGAAAGCACCAGGGTTACAAGTAGAGAATAAAATGTTGAGCAACATCGATCGCAGCCAAAATATGTCATTGAAGCAACACATGTCGGGAGCGGTCAATGAGAAAAAAAGTAAAATCGGGCAATGTATGCCTACAAATATTTGTCATTAGGTAGCCCGACGAAAGACAAAAATAAGGACAAAAACAACATCGATAGACAACACGGGGCACATCGAAATAGATGTAGGCAGCCTTGCAGTGTAACTTTGGTTGAAAGGGCAAAAATAGTCGTGTGTACAGATTATAACATTTTAGTACAAACAATGAAAATATTGAACAGCCAAATTGAAAAAAATAAATGAATTAGTAATCGTATGAGAAATTCTCACACGGACAAACACGCCATAACTGTAATATTATAAAAGCATACATCTCAAGCACGGGGAGACTTTCTACTGACTCCACACAGCACGAGAGACAAACTCTGCAGCAAATAGGATAAATGAAAGGATATGGAGTGAATGTACATGTGACAAAAACGCACATCATACATAGAAAACTCCAGTTTATCAAGGACAGGGCTTTTATTCCTGTCTACATCTTGATGTCGCCTGAAGGTCTTCAACTAGAGGTGAACAGTATTCACCCCCTCAAGCGAGATAAAGAAGGCCCTAGCGTGCACTTAAGCGGTATTCTTGACAAAAATTATATCAAGGTCACTCCCTTGCTCCCAACCCGCCATGGAGTGCAAACTTGGGCGATGCTCAGGGTTATCCAGCTGAAAGCACCAGGGTTACAAGAAGAGAATAAAAATGTTGAGCAACATCGATCGCAGCCGAAATATGCCATTGAAGCAACACATGTCGGGAGCGGTCAATGAGAAAAAAAGTAAAATCGGGCAATGTATGCCTACAAATATTTGTCATTAGGTAGCCCGACGAAAGACAAAAATAAGGACAAAAACAACATCGTTGTACACTCTGTGAAAGGTATTTAGAAAAAAAAACATTGCAAACAGAAATCTTGAACTTTTCAAATATCACATTTAGTCCTATAACAATGTTACAAGACATCCCCCATTCATGATAATCGTGTTATGCATTTCGTGTACTTGGCATCCAAAATTAAATGTAAACATGCATATTGCGTCAAATATGCAGGAAATATTCAAATTTAAGATTCCAATTATGTAATATACGGGATGTTTTGTTTTGTTCTTAAGGGTAATCTTTTATCCTAATTATCATGCAGTTCTCTATTGTTATTAGTAGCAAATAATGAAATTAAATAAAACTTAATGTTCATGCAACTTACATAACAATTTAGATTTATAGCCAAATAATAATACAAAGATAAGAATACCATCTTACACTGAGTATCCTTGGCAAACACTCAATTCACACTGATTTAAATGAGTAACTGAGTTTTGTATTTTCCTGGAGTCTTTAATGCAAATGGTTTGTGCTTTTTTATAGAGAAATTATATTATGGTTATGCACAAACTGTACCCTTAGTTAAAAGAATAAAAGAAATGAAGCGGTCCTCGTTGTGCAAGTATTTTTAAGACATAGAAGTAAGACAAGAACTAAAATTAATTCTTTTTAACGAATCCAGCCAATTTATATTTGATTAATTGTGAATACATGAATACAGCCATGGATGCGAAATAACAAACGAACATATAAACATATTGAAAAATTTACAAGTACTCTTATGTACTATTGTTGCTCCATGGCTGTAGCCAACAAGTGAAAATATGGAATTAGCAAAGCCATTGTTAGTTAAACTTCCAAGTACAATCAATATAACTGAAAATAAATCGAACTAAAATTTGCGTTACTTTTATCCACTGACCTACTAATTGACGCACTCATATTGTGAAGGGTGCTGTATACAAAGCAGGACATGCTTACCCTGCAGGAGCACCTGATGTCACTCTGTTTTTTTGATAGTTCACACTGTTAGTGCTTACGTTCTTTTGTGTTGTATTTGTAGTGTTTATAGTGTCTTTCCTCTTCCGTCTTCTGTTGTTCTTGCTTTTGCCTTGTCTCTGGACTTGTCTCTGGCAAGGTTCGAATAACATGTCCACGAATGACAAGTGCATAAATAGTCTTGAAATAAAGCAAAACTAAAAGATCCTATTTGACTAAACAGTAGTAAAATACAATATCAGAATTAGCTCACAAACCAAAAATATTAAAAAAGAAACAATTCCACGGAGGTCTTTTAAGTAAATGCCAAGTAAAAAGTTATGTTTCAGATTATTATGATCAATTGTATAAATCTCTAGACCCTATACAATATTTTCAGACATATGGACGTATTAATTTCCAAGAATATGAAAAAGCAATATTGAAATATGACAATGAGATTTGTCCTGTCTAGACTAATGAATTTTTATAAGGAGTTTTATTATAACATTGTCACTCGGAACACACAAAGACACCTCATAACACTTACTGATCTTTATTGATTTAGAGAAACAGTATTTCATTGTATGACCATAAGGATCATTTGGGAACTAAACGTCAATAGGTGGAGATATTGTGGTAAATATATCATTGCATATTTGTACTTCATTAATTATTGATATTAATGTCTCGCTGTGTTTTGTAGAAAACGGGGTGAAAAGGACAAAGAATTATCAAGCAAAACATTACATTTTACTCTGGAATTGCAAAAGAATTTTGTATCTTAGGACGGTCAATCCTCGGGTTTTTGAAATTCACACTGACTTTCGAAATGGAACTCTTTCTCATTTTCCCGCCTAACTGTCACCAGGCTCTGATATCTCAAAAACAAGCACGCTGACCTATCAATATTCTTGACAAAATTGAGGAGAATTGTAACCTCAGTATTAGTATTTACGAATAGGACGACTTTAATTTCAAAATTATCAATTTCTCTTACATGGACTTTAAGATTCCAACTTCCCTACTGGCGGATTGTATGTTTCACAGTTTGATTTGTTACTCGAGAGCTAACACCAATTTTGCAGACTTTCTTACTAATTATATTTATCCCTTGACCGCCTTATTAATGAAGGCTTAATTTCGTCTCATGCGATTATTGAAAAAAGTTCTTGAATAGGCGACAGTCCCGTGTGAAAAATTTTTGACATTTTGGTCAAACTGTAATTTACGATTCTTTTTCATTTAGCACTGGAACATTACTGATCACTGTGAACGATCTTTCAAAAGCAATTACTGTTGAGATGCTTCCCGAAACTACCACAATGAAAGGGGGTTTAGCACACCATATAACTGGGTAAGCCCACATTTTTTAAATGCCTGTACCAAGTCAGGACCATGGCGGTTGCCAATTTTCTGGTGATTTTGCACCTGCTTTTTCTTTTAGAATTTTAGATTTCCGCTCTTGACGGTAATTTTGTTATTCGCCCTATCTATAAATGATATGTGATCAATGTTCTAATAAATAGACATGTAAATTATTAAAAACTTGAGGATTTGCCTTATATAAGGGCAAACTGCAATGTACCTGTTGGTAATAGGGGGAAAATAACCGTCAGTGCTAAAATATGTGACTATTAAATATGTGATAACATGGAATAGATTTTGATCTTGCCACCTCGTAGCTTCAAAATTACCCCAATTCTTCCTTAACTTTTACGCCTTTTAGGCCCTTGCCGGACCATATTTTATGCCATAACAAAAAATTGTCATTTAAAATTGGATTTTTTTTCATTGAATATATTATTTGAAATCACAACAATAATATATTAAAAAATCAATATAGCAAACCAGGCATTTAAGAGACCTACAAGCATTCAAAGTTGACAACATAGCCCCCCCCCCTTTTCCCTTTAAAAATTTGGCCGTCATTAATACAAATACCGGAAGTGATGTCACCAGCTGGGCTTGTAGCACCAAACCAAACTACCATAGTAATGCGACTGTATACGGTCTTCACTTATTTAGCACTGGGGTGAACATTACTGATCACTGTACGATCTTTCAAAAGCAATTACTGTTGAGATGCTTCCAGAAACTACCACAATGAAAGGGGGTTTAGCACACCATAATAAGATTTAATTGACTAGAACAGGAAGTTGCACGTGCCAAACCGAAATGGATACTTTCTTGCCTACTGCTAAACATACATACACAGTAGGCTGTCATTTACAAATTCCAATTTTTTATATATTGTATAATAGTTCGACAACTGACCCTGAGGGGTCCTATAGAGAGATAAAGGAGTGCGCATGCTGGACCGGAAGTAGTGTATATTTCCTGTTGGCCACCATTTTGACCGGGAATAACCTTATATACTGTATGTAGGTATATTTTGGATGATGTTGACTATATGAAAGAGTTGATATTTCTATTTTTTTCTTGTTCAAAACTTCTTTGGGGGATCTTTATGAAAGGGAAATCAACAGTGGCTTGTTCCGGGAGTATTTCTATCACGTCTGCGTTAATTTTTTTGAAGGGGGAGATAGCTTTTGCTGCTCTAGGGTAATTTCCCTCTCCCAACAATTTTCTTGTTTTATTCTAGCCTTATTTCCCCTTTTATAATCCCTTTGTGTGCTTTATTTTACTTTCTAACAACTATCTCTCCATTTTATTTAATTTTTACAGTTATTTTCTCCTTTTTCATTATTATTTTCCTTTTTCTCACCTCATTTCAAGATTATTTTCCTTTTCATCCCATTCGGAGCAATTCGAATTTTTCCCACCATTTTTCTGTTTCATGTCAATGTCATCCCTCATGAAATTCTATGGCCGTCACCATAACATCACTGAAAAATATGACGTGTCAGTATCCCAAATGAAAGAGGACATTTTCAGCTAGATTCACGTCTTCCCGGATTTGACTACCGATTTTGATATTATACTGGATTGACTCACTCACAGTTTGACGGGTGTTGTTAACAGAGCAGGACATGGTTACCCTTCCGGAGCAACTGATGTCACTCTCAGTTTCACTAGAGTTCACACTGTGAGTGGATTTGTTTTCAATGTTGTGATTTCTATTTCTGTGCTTTGTATCTGTCTAACGTCATTGTTTTATGTGTCTAACGTTAATGTTTTCTGTATTCTCGTTTTGGCCATGTCTTTGGACTTTGATTTTTATAAATTCCGCTCCTTTGTTCCTTCGGTATTCTCCTGCCGTTGTTTCATAGTAAATTTAAGACGGCTCCTTGCATCAGTTTGAGCAGAATTCATTGCAAATGTTCGAACTTAGCAACATCAATGCTCTTCATTATCTTTGAATGCGGTGTTGTCAACAAACTTAAAATTAACTGGCAAAGTCTTCTTTCAATCGAGGTCAACCTTTGCCCGACAAAAAGACTAACAGAAAACAATAACACTTAGAGCACCACAGGGCACTCATTGAGTCAAAAGTTAAAAAAAAACTTGTCATAATAAAATTGAGATGTGGGCAATAAAAAGGTGGCCAGAAAAAAAATTGATATTTCAAAAAATAAAATTGCCAAAGTTTGAAATATACATCCATATGAAAAATTCTCTCAAGCATACGTACACCGAATTCTCTCAAGCTGAAGTACACATGTCTCATTTTTCAGTTCTATTTCGTGTCGTTTATCAATTGATTATATGTAATAAGTTGCAAAACAAGTGTGGGCCCTAATTGATTTCTCGCCCGTCCCTGCTTGGTTGCTAAATTGACGTGAAACTCTGACTTAAATCCGAAAAACTTAACATGTTCACTAGACTATGAAATTAGAGTAACTGACAAAAGCAATATAGCAGACTGCTATGCACTACCCAAAACCAACCTAAAATACCAAATACCATTGAACTACCAGTAATAATAATGAAAAACCAAACCTGTTTACTAGTCCATGAAAATGAGGTCAAGGGCAAAAACCAAAAAGAAGGCTGTCACGTTATATCTAAGACCATCCCACATACCAATTATTATTGACCTACCATTGATAGATACTGGAGAGCTAAACATGATCACTGGACCATGAAATTGAGGTTACAGACTTAGACATAGCAGACTATCATGTACTATCCAAGATCAACCTACATACCTAATACAATTGACCTACCACTAATAGATGCTGGGAAACTTGACATGCTCATTTGACTGAAATTGAGTCAAACACAAAAAAAATATGGCGGAATGTCATGTACTTCTTGAGACCAACCCACATACCAAATATCATTGACGTACCATAAATAGTTACTGAAAAACTGATCTAATCAGAAAAAAAACTTTACATGACCACTAGACCATAAAATTTAGGCCATGGACAAAAATCATACGCCAGACCGGCATGTACTTCCCAAGACAAACCTATATACTACATATCATTACCCTTCCGCTAATAGTTACATGTTGTTGTATTTAAAAATCAAACTAATTGCAAACACTTAACATGTTCATTAGACCGTGAAATATAGTTCACAGATAAAAGCCATACAGCAGACTGTAATGTACTATCCAAGACCAAGCTAGATACTAAATATCTTTGACCTACCACTTATTGTTACTGAGAAAATGACCTAATCACAAAAATTAACATGCTCAAAAGACCTTGAAATTGAGGTCAAGGACAAAAACTATATGACAGACTACCAAGTACTACCCAAGATCAACCTACATACATACATAGATCATTGCCCTACCAGTAATAGTTACTGAGAAATTAAACTAATCACAAAAACTTAACATGTTCACTGGACAGTGAAATTGAGGTCACAGACAAAAGCCGTATGCATACTGTCATGTACTACTCAAGACAAATATGTATACAAAATATCATTGACCTACCACTTTTTACTGAGAAAATGACCTAATCATAGAAATTTAACATGGAAGTTTACTCCACCGCCGTCGCTGCCATACTTTATACGCATTTGTTTCGCTTTCCGTGCCTTTGGTCGCGGGTGAGGCAAAACTCAAAAAGTACAATAGTCGCTTGTATGGTGTTGTATGATTGCATAAGACGGTTTTTAAGTTTGTACAATTCCAGATTTTGTAAGCTGTGTAAAGGCATATTTAAATATATGGAACAGTAATTTGATGAAAGTAGAAGTGATTTTGATCTGTAGATTAAAAATGCATACTACATAATGTTATAATGTTTCAGTATATAATAACTAAATACCGAAGTTACTGTGAATTTGTTATCTGCATTTCGACAACTTATATCTCTTCAGTGCAGATAAAATCTAAACGTTTGGAAAAAAATGGTGTATGAAAGTCTTTGCGAAGATTTTTTTCTATCGTTCGGATCCCATCAAAAGCATTGCTACATGTGTAAAAACTTTTCATTTGTTTTTTTTTATAAATGTCTTAAATACATGTAGGTGAAAAATTCAAAACAGTTTCACAACCGGTGGTATTGTGCTTTCATAGAGTCCAAGATTTATCCTCCAAAATGTGCCATAATATAAACAATGCTTGCATTTAGAATATGGACATCTCATACATATTAGATGTTCACTCACCTAAATTTTATTGTTAAGGAATTTATGCCATCAGTGATAACTTTTAAGAACTTGTCTGCCTTTTAATAAAAAAAAAAACTATATGCAGAGTGCTGCAAAATTTATGTCATCAGTTATGTATGTGCATATTATGTTCATTTATAACTTTTGCCGTATTGATGTTTTATCGTTTCGTCCTATATTCGATAAGTAAATCCACTGAAAATACTGGGTATAACAGTACAAGATGTATGTAGTGATACATACAGTATAAAAGTCTTGATGTTGGAATATATTGAAAGCGTGTACTAGAATACATACTGAAAAAGCAATTTGGTCACAATTGGTTTAAATTTCGACGTATAAGGAAAACTCTGCAAGTAGTATTTTTCTAATTTTAGAAAACCAGTTTTCCTTCTTACTGGTATCTGAGGCGATCGTTTCCGCCTTCAATTACACGAGAGTTGCTATCTCGAAAGCCCCTATTGACAAGTTGTAGTATGGTGGTTTATCGCCTTGAATGCCTATATAGGTCTCTCATGGCATTTTAAACCTGGAGGGACGCCCACTCCAATGCAATATAATTTACGTACAGTTGATCTTCCCAGTTATCCGCTGACTGTCGTGAGACTTCGCAGTCGAATTCCTTGGTGGGTCGATTTTTTTTATGTAGAAGGACTTTGGAGAACTCAAAGCCTTAACTACGGTATGCGCCGCCGTTAGCCTGCATGTCTTGTCCCCGAGAGACCAAGACCCATTCTACACGCTCAATGGTGCAGTTGCCCAGTTCTCGCCATGGTACCGGAGTACTCTCGTGGAGATGGTCGTGCGTCTTCAGGAACCGTATTGATAAGTAAAAAAAAATGTTAATATTCAAATTTGGTTTTATTCTGATTCTTTTACATGAAGCAGTAGTAAGCTAGAGCCTCTGAATCTTTGTCTATATCACTTGCCGTTATGGAGATAGCTTTTAGGGACTTTTCTGCTTTTTAATTATATACCACATAAAAAACAAACTTTTTGTGAAATTGAATTGCATTTATCATTTTTCCTTTATTACAATTTTTCAACTAAATTTTAATTGACGAAAAAAAATTAACATGAAGTGCTACAAATCGGTTAAATATAAATCACCCTTAGCTCAACAATGTTCCTTAATTAGTGATTCCCTCTAAATGTATTGATGTATTGATTTTTTACGTATAAAAATAGATCTGTTATCGGAAGTAACACGATTCAAAAGTCCCGTATTGAATTTGTTCATTGATCGACATTTTGATTGAAATAACATTTTGCTGTAATTTCCGTATTCAATCTTTCAAATTGTATGATATATCTCCATTATAAGAATATGCGTTAATAGAAACAAATGAAGGTATTTATAGTTTTGCTTTGAAGTTATTCACTTTAGTACGTGTTCGTTTTGTTTCCTCTGCACCATATTTTGATAAATGAATTTTGTGTAGTGAGACGTAAATTACCTAAATGATAATATAAAGAAATTTGGCTGAACATGTCCTTAAATTTTAGTATGAAAGTAAATGAGAACGGAACCGTCAGTCAAAAGAACGAACATCCTTAGACAATAGCAACATTGGAAACACTAAGAAACAGGGGCACCGCTTGAGTACAGGACAAAAAAGAAAAATGAATGAGTGATACCAAACAAAATTCTCTGGATATTTATTTTGTTTTATTACCCATCCTTTGTTCCTTCGGTATTTTACTGTGTTTTCTTTAGAACACTTGGAATTTCGAAATATGATTCCAATTTTGGAAATTTGTCCGATACTCTAAAAGACATATTTTTTTAAAGCTATGTTGCAACTCTATATATAGAAATGATTTGGAATAAAATGGTCAATAAATGAATATGGAAGTATGCTATTACAGTTTTGGTTAAATTCCTGAAATTCACAAATACCGCTAAGGGACCGATCATTTAACCTGAAGGGGGGGGGGTTATGGTTTTTTTTTCTGGACAGAAAATTTTTTTCGCGCTTTTTTCAAAATTAACATTATTTTTTTGGGCAGAAAGCCTCATTCAGAAAATTTTTTTTCATCATTTTGGCAGCCAAAATTTTTTTTTCACATAAAATCAGATCCAAAATATTTTTTTAGAAAAAAACCATAGCCCCCCCCCCCCTTCAAGTTAAATGGTTGGTCCCTAAGTTCTCCCATTTTTAAAACCAACTATAACATCATTAATAAGGCGTATTAGACCCGAAATTTAAGAAAATCATGCAAGCAATAACTGATTGAAATCGATCATGATCAATTCCAATATTGTAAGTACACGGATTTTACGACAAAGGCTTCAATCAATTCCATGAACTCTGCTAATTACTAAATCGGATAACTACTTCAATGACGTAATCAAGTATTTCCCAGGTTTGCCAGGCTTTTGGCCTTTCTAGGAAAAGAAGAAACACTGTCGCATCAAGTGAAGTCATGGAATTATGGAAAAGCATCATATTTTGGTCCGAAAATATACTCCAAATCATTTCTACCTGAAATAACAGCTAGCTATGATTTCAGTTGATTTTTATCGTTATCTTGACTTATTCTGGATAACCAACGGTAAAATTGCATTCCATATTTACTCGATATAATTCGACTTTTAGCGTGACCATAATTCAACAACATACATGTACCCTAACTATTATATTTATGGTTGCTTCCAGATAGGCAATGAACGTTAATAACCGAATTCAAATAGTGATACTGTTGCTTGTTGAATTGCCAATTTCTGTCAAGTATTAACAGATCTTTTCATACGACATTCAGTTGCAAGGTTGATAAGAACATATTGAGGAATAAATTTCCGAAATGGCCATATAGCTCATTAAAATTATTGCAGTTGGAGTAAACATATGTGTTATGGTCTCATGTTCATTTACTCCATATCCTTTCGTAAAATATATATATATTTTTTTTTTCAAATCTGATGCCAATTAAATTCCCTGGATGACAAGCTGCTGTCTTTCTGTAAATATGAAAAAGACAGGAAATGGGGTAAATGTCAAGGAGACAATATTCCATCTCCAGGTTAAAACGATCAAAACAAAGCATCTAGGGGTCACTATACGGTCTTCATCGGTTGTTCATCCTGAACACAGTTCATAAAACTGTTCATATTTAGATTATCATGTCATTGTTTACTGTGACACTGCACTAATTTTGTTAGCATTGAAATGTATTCAGGGTTTAAGTTGTGTATTGTCAGCCGACCGTTCGAGTGATAACCGGAAGCCAAGAGTGTTTGCACCTCCATTTGATGGGAGAGTTCAAATCCAGGAAAAGACAACACCACTTTCTGAAAAGGGCTATATGAAAATACTCATTAACCTTTTTAACCCTTCCAATGGATTTTGCTAGTTACGATACAAAGTTCGACAATCCCTATTGCCAAACATTGTTTACGTTGGTCTCTTGTCTTTCATTTGATTTTTTACTTGTAGGGTTCCCTAATGGGTTGTGGAACGTTATTGTAAGTTTCAGCCATTGTAGGTATTTCCTGTTATCTCGAGTACTTAATGATTAAAAAACAGTGTAAGTCACTGTATGGTACGAACAATTTACTCTTTGAAGGCCTTACTTGGAAATCCATACCTATCTTTTACTTGGTTAATTTTCAAACATAATTCAGTAATTCTAATATACAATATTCTTTTCATTGTGATCATCATTACACATTTTGATTGATAAGTAAAAGAATTAGGAATTAAAAGCACGAAAAACAATCACTTTACACCTGAACATCACTTTCGGCAGACGAAAAATATTTTATTAGTTCTTTTCTCATTTCGAATAAGCTTAAACAATCAAATACCCAAGTTACTGTTATTTTTTAGTTTCTCTAGATGAGCATTTTGACAAAATATGTCTCTTCTGGTAAAACATAACTAATTTAGTCTCTTATAGACTTTCATGTTAAGTTGTACCTGTTTCAAACTTTGTAGAAACTAAAAGTTTAAATGAAGTGACATGTGTCTCAACTTTAAAAAGCATCTTTCATCTTTCAAGAAACTCTCATGAAAAAATCAGCACCCCTTAAACTGTTTATAAGAGAGAACAGGTTCCCTGCAGTAAACAACAAAAGGATAGGTTCTTCCGGTTTGAATTTTACAGAAAAAAAATTCCTCCGCCGTTCATGCCTATAAAATTCTTATTTGTTGACAAAATCATATTAATTTAGACTCAAAAGAATCCTAACAATATAAACTTTCTAATTAAATAAGATTCGGATGCCAACACTTTGAATATTTAACAAAATAACCACTATATTTGAACTATGCCGTCTCCTATAAGGACTAAATGCACATATGTGCCCGACTGGTTTCCAAATAAGTGGTGCTATACCTTCAGTGCAAAAAAAAATAAATTTTTGGAAGACAATAAACCGAATGTTATAAAAATTATGACAATGAGAAAATATTCAATATGATCTTATTTCAAATCCAAAATAAGCCAAGGATAGAGTTCTGCGTTAGGAATGTACTCCTTAGTTTTAAACAAAATTTACAAAATGGGGAGTAGTAGTAGGAGTGTTTGTCTCATGGTGACTTCAAGATGAACAACAACAGTGAAAGCGTTGTTCCATTTGCTTAATATTGCCATGTATTAATAGGGATTTTGTCCCATGTACATTTACTCTATATCCCTTTGCTCAGATTAACAAAATTACCGAACGTCAAGACCCAAAGTCAAAGAGGAAAAAAGACAAAAAAAAGTGGTATTTCACCGGAAAATTGTAGACCACAATGTCCCGTCACTTTTACAGGTATTCCAAAAGAAATTGTCGGTTAAATTGATTTTAAGGCGCGAAAAACCCGTCCAATAGGGGTAGTGTCAGGCAGCAAGACAGTTAAGTGTTTATCTGGGTACTAAGTTAAATGAGGTTGCAAGAGATCCGTTGAGTGGCCGTGAATGTAATGTTCTAACCCGAAAACAAATCATTTAAAACCGTGTTACTTCGCAACCCTTAACACAAGACTCGGGTGGAAGTTTGAAAAGCGTATATTTATCTATTGTACACAAATATCACAACGGCAAATCTATATCACAAACATCATTGACAAACGCAAAACTAAAAATAAGTGCAATATATAAGACATCACAGAAAACTGAAGAACCCGACAAAAAAACGAAAACCTGACTTGGTACAGGCAATTCAAAGCAAATGTTGAGTTAAACCAGCTTTAGTATGGCACGTCAAACCTCCCATACCATTGCTGTAGCAACTCAACAGCAATTGCTATGAAAGGTCGTTAAAAGTTAAAAAAAATTATCATCCCAGAAAAGTAAAAAAAATCTTGAATCACAGTTCGGACAGAAACTTCATTTTTTTCATAAAGGACTGATACCTATTGCACCATTTTATAAATATGACTGTTTGTCCCACATTTACTGATTGTCCTTGACTTTTATTTGTATAACGTTTGCATTTTTAATTTTAGCTATATATTATAAAATTATTGACGTTACAAACTGGTATATCAAACTCGGATGTGTACTCACGGTTTTACCATGTCTGATACCAAGTGTGTTTTCATAAAATGATAATTGTCATGCTAAGATCACAAATTTTGAACTAAACACTTCAAGTAACTTGTATATTTTTATAATCACTCTGTTCACAAAAGATTTAGGAAATTTTTGGTCTTTCTGTATCTGTATAGTAGAATTTTGGAAGAAAACGTCAAATTTCAAAAGGAAAACGAAAACCTTTGGCTACATTTCTTACCTAAACTACACGTTCAAGTTGCTTGTTTTACATAAGAATTTCTCAGACAATTTCTTCATTGTAGAATTTTAACTGTTTCAAATTCAGTGAGACATGTCCTTCTGTTCCAGAATTATTTTCAGCTAAGTCAGAAGCACAAATCCACTTGACGTTCATATTGTTGACACTGCCGTAAATAAGTATAGATGTCGTAAAATATACATGATGTCACAATCATTCAGGGGTATGATTGGGCTGATTTTCCAATGTTCTTCAGTCGTGTTTCGGCTCCCAGAGTACATAATACTCAACAAAAACTATAAAAACTGAATGTCCTAACATAAAGGCATTACTAATAAAATACGAGTTCTCTCCCTTTGGAAGACCAACTATAAAAGGTTACTATATTTTATGTTTATAGTTTTCTAAGCTACATGTATTAAGTGTCAACAATATAACATAATAAAAAAAAGAAATATTTCGGTCAATTTATTAGTTTCGTAACTTCAACATTAAAAGCTTGATCCTGCGATAGATATTTCAGCTACATTATTTGGCTCAGAAAATAAAACACATTCGAGGACATAAATAACTTTATTATCTTCCTCATAAAGTAGCAACATCCACCAATTATCATCATATGTTATTTCTGATTACTGATGTTTGTAGTATTACATGAAGCTGTCATTGTATTAATTATATAATAGTTACTTATATAGAGAGAATTATCACAAGATATAGACTGCCCAAGGGATAGCGATATGGACTGACACCTTGATAATGCCCGAGCCGTAGGCGAGGGTATTATCGAGATGTCAGTCCATATCGCTATCCCAAGGGTAGTCTATAGCGTGATAATTCTCTCTATATAAGTAACTATTGTGTTTATTTTATTGAAGAACATTTACATTTTATTTTTCATCAGTTGACACCATGTCCTGTTTAAAGTCACTCACATAAAATATACGATATTTTTTTCCCTATCTTTCTTTTTACAATGAAAAATCAAACAACCCATCTTTAAATAAAAAAGAAAACAATTTGTACTTTTACTCTGTACAACGGTCATTTGAAATTTTTGCAGATCTGTTATTTCTATAGTATATCGCATTTTATTTTGTTAACATTAAAAGAAAAAAAAATTAGAAAACTATTAAAAGGCTTTGTTATTGGAATTTAAATTTTATTATAGTCACATTAAACACTTCAGTCAGTATGTTTGTTGAAAAAGACAACTATGTTGTGAAATCAATTCATAATAAAGCACTTTTAAAGCTACCGGTCATTATCAGAAAATTGGGACCGGTCAATATCGTGATATTTACTGATAGAATAAATACCATAGATTAATGAATACCACCTGACCACTTCTACACCAATCATGAAAGATTATTTAAATCTGATATAAAATAAACCTTCATAAATCATATATTTCTATAACGGTTTGGTTAAATACTGCCACAATATATGAGCACTAGCCGTCACTGGTATCTGTCGTAAAAAGATTATATTGTCAATTTTGGTTCACCCGGTTCGTAGCGACGAAGGTAGTTACGTTTGGCGTTCCTGTGTGGGCCCCATTTCACATGTTGGTCCGAACTTTTTTTAAGAATTGCAGTGAACGGCAAATCAAAATACCAAAAAATATATATCTAAAAAAAAACAACAACAACAAAAAACAAATAAATAAACGGAAATATGGTTATGTATAGCGAACAGACACCAAGGCAACCCAGTTTTGTCACTGTTGACCAAGTTAGTACATACAGTGATGAAATGACGGCAATGGGAGTTGAACATCTGACTCAAAACATTGATAAAGTATCATTGATTTAACACCAACTGGGGAGGTCCAGATGCGGGTTACATGAACATCGGATGGAAATACTAATACTCCGAACATAACAAAAATACAAAACACTTTCAGTTTAAATATAAAAAGAACTTAATGAACACAGAGAGACAGAAAGACGGATAAGTGGATTAATGACGAGTTATTATATCGGTGCTCTTTGCGATGAGCATCGTGGTTTTAATTTTTTTAGGCCTTCTTTTAATTTTTTCCCCGTTGAGGGAGAGATATAAGACACAAGGACGACGATCACTGTCAAGACAATCCCCGCGGTCCAGGTTTTGACCAACGCGATATCTTAGGCGCCAGCACTAACTCTTTACGGAAGGTTCCCTCAAACATACGTGTAGAGGGTAGCGGAGCTGCCGTAGTCGGTGGAAATGGGTGTGTAGACACCATGATTCGATCAGACGACGGGATCACTAATATGAGGAATGTGATGGGGTGGTGGGGACACGCTCTCGTGTTAAATCTTTTAATGACAACTATCAAAGTGTCATTTTTAAGACACATAGTGTCAGCTGAAGGAATACTAGCTGATCCAACGAAAATTGACGCTGTCAAATCATAGCCAAGGCCTGCCTCTGTTAACTGTTTCAAATTCAGTGAGACATGTCCTTCTGTTCCAGAGTTATTTCCAACTAAGTCGGAAGCACAAATCCATTTGACGTTCATATTGTTGACACTGCCGTAAATAAGTATAGATGTCGTAAAATATACATGACATTAGAGATATTGGCAGTTTTCTTGGCACCTACTCATACTATAGGAAATTTGTTAAAGACTTTGCTTCCTTGGCAAGAGAATTACATAAATTAACAGAAATAAATTGTTGATTTAATTGGACTGAAAAGTGTGAGAAATCCTTTCATGCTTTAAAAACTACTCTCACTTCTGCCCCAATATTGGGTTTTCCAGACATGACAAAATTCTTCATATTAGATACAGACGCTAGTGGGTATGGGGTTGGTGCAGTCCAGTCACAAATTGTTGACGGAAAAGAGCAAGTTATTGCATATTTCAGTAAAGCACAACGACAATACTGTGTCACAAGAAGAGAGCCTTTGGTCATCATACTGGGTACAAAACCATTGAACCATTACCTTTATAGTTCCAAATTCATTGTTCGTACAGATCATGGAGCTCTCATGGCTTCTAAGATTTTAAAATCCTGAGGGTCAAATGGCAAGGTGGCTGGAATTTCTAAACACATACAAATTTGAGGTACGCCACCGCCCTGGTAAACAGCATAGCAATGATGATGGCCTGTCCCGTAGGACATGCGCCGAATGCAAATTTTGCAGGCGTCAAGAAGAGAAAAAAAAACAAATGAAACAAACCATGAGTCTTGTAGAAGAACTGAAAACATAGCCAAAGCAGAACAAGTAGATGACAATATCATATATGTACTTGGCTCATTTGTAAAACTAACAATGAAATATCAGAATCTCAAAGCAATGATGAAATCCTTTAACAATTTAAAGAACTAAAAATAAAATTCAAAGAAAAACCAAGTTGGGATGAAATCTCAATTGGAAATATACCACTTAAGAAATACTGGTCTCAATGGAATCGGATAGTCCTTCAAACCAATAGGGTCTAAATAGAAAAAAGTTTATTCTTTTCGAGGAGTAGGAATATACGTCTTAGCGATAGTGCATCGCATAATTCAACATTTGTGAAATTTTACGTAAGTTTTGATGTTTTGATATTCAAATTGTCTTCGTATGTATGGAGTGGCAATTGGGTTGCCGGATATATATCTGAAATCTAGATAAAGATGCTATAACATACGGATTATTTGATCCTACAGGTCCATAGGAACAATAGTTTTTTCTAAGAGATTGTTATATAGTAGGTTTATTGCAATGGCAATTGGAAAATACGTGATTTATTAATATATAAAATTAATATTTAAAACAATTCATTTACAAATATTTATAATTCATTAATTATTATTTATAAATGGAAAAAGAATTATTGTTATATCAAATTGTGAATGATTATTAATAAATGAATAGCAAAAAATTGCAATGAATTATGAATATTAGTAAATCAATTATTGATAGTCATGATTAAATAAAGAAATATTAAAAGATGATCTATAAATATTCGTAAATAATTATTGATTCATTTATAAATATTATCAATTGATTATAAATAATATTAACAAATAATCCATAAATATTGATAATTTATTTATAAATATTTGTTTTTCATTCATAAATATTGATAAATAAATTATAAATATTTATGATGCTTTTAATATTTATAATTTCTGCTTATTTCTTATATTTAAAATTCATTTATAAATATTTATACTTTATTTATCAATATTTATACTTCATTTATTAATAAATGCAAATCATTTACAAATATTTATAATTTATTTATTAATATAAATAATTCATTTATTGAAACTTGCAATTCAGTATAAGAATAAAAATTTTTCCCATTTTTAAATATTAGTTAATGAATTATGAATATTAACAATTGAATTATGAATATTTATAAATGAATTGTTTGAAATATCAATTGTTTATATCAATTAACCACGTAATTTTGTCCAATATGGCTTGCCGTTAACCTATTAGTGTATAACAATCTCTTAAAAAAGACTATTATTCCTATGGACCTGTAGGATCAATTAATCCGTATGTTATAGCATCTTTATCCAGATCTCATATATAGATCTGGCCACCCAATTGCCACTCAATACAGACGAAGACAATTTGAATATCAAAACATCAAAACTTTTGTAACATTTCACTAACGTTGAATTATGTGCTGTACTATCGCTTAGACGTACTTTCTTACTCCTCGAAACGAATAAAAACTTTGTAAAAGGATAATCTATATAGTTCAAAAGACTTTATGAAAGTATGATTTATATAACAGAAACACGTTTTAATGTTGAATATTTTTCAAGTTAATTGGTTTCGGTTTCGGCTTCTGGTGAAAATGTCTAATAGGAAAGCCAAAATCAACTAAGGACAGAGCTATGCAAGAGGGAGATACTCCTTAGATTTAACAATTACAAAAACAGGAAAACAGCAAACACCTACAATGGCCAGGAACTACAATCACATGCCACAATTTACAAGCAAACTGCACCAGAAAAACAATAATGAAAACAAGAGACAAACATTAATAACGATAGGAACTTTATTCAATTTAGATATATCAAATTTTCAAATAAAATCCGATTTCGGCAAACACCGAAGTACTGGCTATTGGGTTGGTGAATACCCTCGGGGACTAACAGTCCATCAACAGTGGCATCGGCCCAGTGGTAAAAATAACAAAATACCGAGGTTATTGTGAATTTAGGTTCTGCATGTGCGCATTTCGACAATTTATGTCTCATCAGTGCAGATTAAATCAAAACATTTGGAAATTCATGAACCGAAATATGTATAAAAAGTGATAGAGAACAAATTATCAAAATAATGTTTTGTATCGCAAATGGGTTTTTTCTACCACTGAAGAGACTATATTATCTAAATAATTGGATTCGAGAAATACTAGAATAAGTAGATGATGGATTACAATGTGGTCACCTTGGGATTAACAAAACTATCGGGAGGGTTCAAAAAAGGTTTTATTGGCTTGGTTACAAGCAAGATATCACAAAGAACATACATACTGGCAATACACGTAATGCACGTGAACAGCCTCTCAGCAGAGCAAAAAAGCAAGATTAAACAATACAATGTTGGTGCCCCATTAGAACGAGTCGCTCTAGATCTGATAGGTCCTTTGCCGTTGTTATACAAAGGCAACAAATGTGCATTAATTGAAACAGATTATTTCACTGAATGGGCTGAGGGTTATCCTATAGCCAATATTTAAACACAGACTGCAGCTGAAAGCTTTCTGACAAATTTGTCCGCAGAAATGGTGTCCCTCTTCAAGTTCATACAGATCAGGGGAGACAATTTGAATCTAAACTTTTCAAAGAACTATATGAGAAACTAAACATTGACAAAACAATAACCACTGCCTTTAGGCCACAAAGCGAGGGTCTTGTCGAAAGGTTAAATAGGACAATAGATGGTATCATAAGTAAATATCAGAGGGATTGGGATGACTAGTTACACTGGGCCCTGATGGCCTATCGCTCATCTCAGCACGAAACTACAAAACTATCTCCTTGCACGATGATGCTAGGACGTGAAATAAAACTCCATGTAGACTTTATCTATGGCTCAAATCCACAAAAGAATGATTTCCCAATGAAATTGAGGCTGCAAACTAATATGTCAACACAACACAGGAACTTTTTTTGGAAAGTTCACACAAAAGCAAGAGAAAGCATTTGTTGTTCAAGTGACAGACAAAAACGTTTTTATGATACAAAGATGCACATAAATCAGTACAACATAGGTGACCCAGGATGGCTACCAATGAGAAAAAGATATATAAATTCGAAAATACAAAACTATGGGATGCTCCATTTATCATTAATGATGTCATCTCTGATCTTCTGTATAAAATTCGAAAGGTTCAAATTCCAAATTTTCCGTTGTGCATCATGACAGACTCAAGCCATTTTATGGAGATGTAGATAATTGGTTTAATTAACAAAACATGAAAAATTAAAGAACTGAAGATACTGTATAATTGTCTAAGCATGACCTGAAATAAATAAAAACCAATGAATTAGCAAACAGGAATATATACTTTCATACAGGTACAGGTTTAAACACGTTTTGGATTCTGTCTATGGAGAAAACAATATTTCATCTTCACATGTTTCGAATATGTTTGGATTTGTTTTTCAGAATGGTGTATGATTGCAAGAGGTGTGGTTCGCTGTACAGGTACAGAGAAGCTCTCATGAGGCACGTCAGGACGACACACCCTAAAATAATAGCTAAGTGCAATAGATGTAGCTTTGTTTGCTCAGAATCAAGTGAGGCGAGGATGATAGACCATAAAATTGCAAGACACGGTCTAACTAAAGATAAAATGGATGTTAAAAGGGTTGTATCACCTTGTAAAGTTGCACCTATAACATCTAAAAAGCCTAAAGTGAAATCGTTCACAAAGAAAAACAAAACAACCGAAAACGCCAAAAAGGCACAGCTTCAATCAAAGAGGACACACCAATAACGCCATTAAATTCTCCAGTGACATTAACTTTGGGATATGATGATCATCCTGTAAGTGTCACTCCGGTGAAAAAGGATCTGATGATCATTTTCTCTTCACCTAAGTAAACCTAGTTTCTCCTTTCCCTCCAACACCAAAAAAGAGAAAACATGAAAATGTGGAAGAAGGTTATCTTGACAAATGTACAAAAAAGATAGTAGTGTGTCTTCCACAGCAAGAAGACTTAGGAGGGGATAAAAAATGGAAACGATTTTTAGCTCCCCGTAGTACCTTTAGTAAATGCGAAGGTTCGGACCAAACTAGAAAAATACACAAACCGGCATTTATAAGTAAAACTTATACAGGGGCCATAATCCCTGTCGATATGGAAGTTTCAGAAAACGGAATCGACTGCTCAACAAACAGAACGTAGAGAAACGTGTGATAAAGTTACAAATATGGAGGAACCCTACTATCAATGTTGGCCTGTGCCAGAAAAGGCCACAGATACTGTTAAATGTGAAAATTTTGAATACAGTTATGCAAATGTGACAATTAAAAGAGAAGCAATTTTAAATGAAGTAATTGTAATTAGTGATGACGAGGATAATGATCAGGACGATCAGGATGTTTCTATTCTAGAGGATGAGGAAAAACAAACTAGTGATAGAAGTAGAGGATTCGTGTGATGAACGGGAGGAGGATGCTGATCACAAGAGCGAGGAGGAAGATTGCGAAACAATTCGGGTGGTGGGTGAAAATGGCTGGACAGATTGTTCATACATTGTTTCATTTGATAGTTTTTAATGTTAACATATGTATATAGTTAATTATAGCTAATGTGTAAGTAATTCCTGTCCGGGGGTACAGTCTTTTTAAATGTAGGGGCATTGCAGCATTTAATAAAAATAACTGTTTGTCCCATCTTTCCTCTACTGATTGCCCTTGACTTATATTTGTATAATGTTTGCAAGTTTAATTTCAGCTATATATTTTAAAATTATTGACGTTACAAACTGGTATATCAAACTTAGTTGTGTACTCACGGTTTTACGATGTCTGATATCAAGTGTGTTTTCATTAAATGATAATTATCACAAATTTTGGACTTAACACTTAAAATAACTTGTATATTTTCATAATCACTCTGATTACAAAAGATTTAGGACATTTTTGCTCTTTCCATATCTGTATAGTAGAATTTTTAAAGACAATGTCAAATTTCAAATGCCAAACGAAAACTGTCGCTACATTTCTTACCTTAACTACATGTTCCAGTTGATTGTTTTACATAAGAGTTTATCATACAATTTTTTCATTGTGGAATTTTAAATTTCAGTGAGATATGTCCTTCCGTTCCAGAATTATTGCCATTTTTCAACTGAGTCCGAAGCACTAATCCACTTGACGTTCATATTGTTGACACTGCCGTAAATAAGTTTAGACGTCGTAAAATATACATGACGTCACAATCATTCAAGGGGTATAAATACGGCTGATTTTCCAATGTTCTTTTTTTCATTTTTCACTCCACGTAATCACTTCTTATGTGCACACGTAATTTGGATCAGCACCGCATTTGTCCGCCATATTGGATATGTGGATTTCCAGTGACAGATTGGCTCTTGGACATATGGACTTCACCAATGTTCACAGTTTGCACTTGGACCAATGTTGACGTCCCGTTGTTACACGACTTAGAACATGATATGGACACTCCTATCACCAGCCGGGGATACATTGATACAAACACATGTCTTCAGCTGGATGACCATATCTTCAGTAAGGCGGTCCGGAGTAGCTGGTCAACTGTGTCCCTGAAAAGGAACTTTTGTTGACAAAGTCATGAAGAGAAAAAGACCAACTCTAGTTGGAATGAAAGTACAACGGGCGCAATACCCCAAGTGGGTAGTCGCTGTCAAAACCCAACTACCACTACTACAACTGTTCTTCAGTCTTGTTTCGGCTTCCAGAATACATAGTACTCTGCAAAAACTATTAAAAAAGTGTCCTAACATAAAGGCATTACTAATAAAATACGAGCTCTCTCCCTTTGGAGGACCAACTATAAAACGTTACTATATTTTATGTTTATAGTTTTCTAAGCTATTAAGTGTCAACAATGCAACATCATAAAAAACAAGCAATATTCCGGTCAATTAATTAGTACCGATACCTTAAAATTATAAGCTTGATGCGTTAGATATTTCAGCTATTATCTGGCTCAGAAAATAAAACACGATCAAGGACATAAATAAAAACTTTATTCTTTGTGTCATAAAGTAGCAACATTTAAACATTTATCATCATATGTTATTTCTTATTACTGATGTTTGTAATATAACATGAAGCTGTCATAATATTAAACCTTAATGTACCATTATTCAGAAATGGCCGGGCTTGACCAGACTGACCCTGTGAACCCGATCTATTTTTAGTAACAGAGTTACATCACCAAACATGGTAAACCTTGTTAGCAGATTAACTCGGGAACCATAAAAGATGGCTGATGAAGTGTAATTAGAAAAATGTTCGTTAGGTCATGACAAAAGTTTGTTACATTTGGTCCGAAGTTGACCGATGGACCATTCTGGAGTTATGACACCGCAAAATTTGATGCTTTTAACAATGATTTTCTCCCAAACCGGAAGTGATAGAGACATGAGACCCACACCATTGTTCTTGGTTACCCAGGGGCTGTTTGAAAAGGTCAAGGTCAAAGGTCATCGGTGACCTTTATTTTGACCTCTTGACTTGTTAGCGGAAAAACTCGGAAACCGTAACAAATAGCTGATGAAATATAATGAAGAAAATGTGTGTCTTGTTGAGACCTACCATTGTTACATCGGGTCCAAAATCATTGGACCAAACGTTTTGGACCTATGGGCCAAAAACCGAATTTCGATGTATAAATAAAGGGTTTTGCCTATAGCTCAAATACCATTGAAGATACAAACGTATATTCAATACAAAAAATGTTCAGGTAGACTTGATCTTCAAAATGACGTCAAGGTCAAATGTCAAGGTAACATTAAAAAATGTTTTTCACGTTAAAGAGTCTATAAATGTACATTTTAAGCTTAGAATGTTGGTTTTCCCTATGAATCAATAATGAGAACATTCTAATGCAACTTTGGTAAAGACCTATCAATTGTTCTTCGAACGATTGACGTACTAGTTATATAACGGTTTGGTTAAATACTGCCACAATATATGAGCACTAGCCGTCACTGGTATCTGTCGTAAAGATTATATTGTCAAAACTTTGGTTCACCCTGTTCGTAGTGACGAATGTCGTAACACTGTTAATAAACTTTTTAATGATCGTATATGAGACAGATTTTTTTATTCTAAAACAGCGGAAAACAGAAAACATCTACAGCGGTTGAAAATTACAATTACATGCCACAATCTGCAAGGGAACTAAACAGGAAAAACACATAAATAAGACAAAAGAGAAACGTAAACAACGACAGGAACTCGGGACAGTCGGACTTGGTACCGGCACTAGCAAAAGCCAATGGTAGGATTAAACCGATCTATGTCCCCTTTATCTGAAGCCTTGATTAATAAATCGGTCACGATATACTATGTCTATTGAGACATTCTGTATGGTGATTGTGCTCAATTATGAAACATAAACTCCGTAAGCAGGAGAATGTGAAATATCACTGTCCAGGCAACTGATAATATTGAAAAAAAATAATAAAGTGGACAATGAAATCTTTTTTCCTTACCTAAAATACATAAATTTACGCAGAGGGAAAGATACATAAATGATCTCGTTCTATGAAACCACTTCCTGAAGCTTTTGCATACATTTTATCTACTGTTAAAGGATATTGTGAATAGATTTTCTTTATTGATGTCATTCTTACGAAAATTTAAAAAAAATCCAATAAAAGATTTTCAAATCTAAGAGATCTATCATGAAAAGTTTTTACAGCATCAAAACTTTTGATTTTTCAAGTCTGTATACCTTTACTCGCCCATTCACTTATTAATGATATTTATATCTATTAATTTAATTCTGTAACATATTACAAACATCATGTCTCAGGTTATGAAAGATCTAACACACCGATTCTAATCACAAATATACTGAGGATGTGACATCACAAACATAATGAATGTTTGATCAACAATGAATTTGTCGAGTTTGACTATGGTTTTCCCCTAAAAATATTTTGAAGCTGGTTTTATTTTAAAAATTATTTTGGCTGCAAAAATTTCTGAAGGAGGCTTTCTGTCCAAAATAGTATTGCTAATTTTGGAAAAACGGTTATTTTGTTACTTCAAGTTTTTTTCTGCGAAGCATGTAAAAAACCAGAACCCTCCTTTTTCAAGTTAAGGTCGGTCCCAAATGATTTCAAATTTCTTATCGATAGCTTCCATTCCTGAAAAGCAACAGTGTGGGATAAATATGCATCTCAGCTGATACCATTTGCTAGGGCTTCTTCCCAATACGAGAACTTCAAAATCAGGTTAACTTGGATATTATACAAGATATAGGATGAAGAAAGCTTGACATCAACAATCCAAAAATTTCATGATCAGCATCCTAAGTTGTTTGTTGTGTATAATGTAACAGCCTTGCAACTTTCAAGTGTTAAAAATAAGACTAGATCTAGCATCGAGTCGTTTAATCTAAACTCCGACGAAACATGTTCCTGGCTACCATTTTAACTTCTCTCATGACCGGCGATTCATACATAGCAGGAGACATTTACCCTGTCCACTTACCCGGTCTCAATAATTATTGAATTTACGTGAGTATGGCCATGTTATTTATCATAATTTTGTCTATTAAATTCATTATGAGACGAAATATCGGCATTTCTTCGCTTCTTGTACTTTAGTTAACGTTACGTTCTCATTACAGTGAAATTGTTCTGAGATGCATTTTATAATCTACTTATTTTGATTCTTACTATTTTTATGAGTGAAAATTGTACAATATACCCATAACTTCATGCAGCTCAGTATTTCTAATTTGAATTTTTTAAATTTTTTTGTTAGATTTAAAACAGTCATACAGGCCCTATATGGTGTACAGTTGCGTTCTTGTGTTGTGATTAAGCATATTGTAAACGATAAACAACATGAGGTTGCACGCGTTGTCGTGCTAGGTATACCTCAACTCATATTGTTTTGAACATTAAATAGGGAAAAAATGGCTAAGTCCCGCCAAACAGAAGTTGATATCATAAGGCGACCAAAATGGCAGACGACGCATTCCTCCTATATAAAGTCAACTACCAAATTTGAAATAAATCGGCCATCAGTAGCTGATAAAAGTGCGATGAAAATTTTCACTATGTTCAATAAAGGGAAAATAGCTAAGTCCAGCCAAACAGGAAGCTGATATAATGAGGTGACCAAAATGGCAGACGACGCCGTCATTCCCTCTATATATAAAGTCAAATACCAAATTTGAAATAAATCGTCCCAGCAGTAGCTGAGAAAAGTGCGACGAAAAATTTCAATGTGTTCAATAAAGGGAAAATGGCCAAGTCCCGCCAAACAGGAAGTTGATATCAAAAGGTGACCAAAATGGGAGACGACGCTTTCCCCGTATATATAAAGTCAAATACCAAATTTGAAATAAATTGGCTCAGCAGTAGCTGAGAAAAATGTGACAAAAATTTTCACTATGTTAAATAAAGGGAAAAATGGCTAAGTCCCGCCAAACAGGGAGTTGATATCATAAGGCGACCAAAATGGCAGATGACACATTCGCCCTAAATCTAAAGACAAATACCAAATTTGATATAAATCAGCCCAGCAGTAGCTGAGAAAAATGCGATAAACTTCGGACGGACGGACAAGGGTATTCCAATATACCACCCACTCACGAGTGGGGGTATAATGAAGGAATGGGGAGTAAATGCATATAATAAATGGTAAAACCAAGACATTTAACAACAGTTAGAAAAACAGTAAATTTCGTTATGCTGTACATGTGTTTCAAGGAGTAACCTCTCATCAGCAGCATTACAATCAAAAAATATGGAAAGCCATAATCCATAAGAAGTCAAAAAGAAGTACTCATTGCCAAAAATATCGAAAAAGGAGGCCAAATCCAGTACCAAAGGCATCCACCGAAGCAATACACGGAATGAAGCCTCAGTATTTTAAGAGGTTATAATTTTGATAAAAACAATAAATTTCTATAAAACGCATGGTAAAGTTTTCATGTCAGACAAGTCTTACTATTGTGCTTGTGAATACCCATGGGGACATCTGGTCCACTAGCACTGGCATCGGCCCAATGGTTTCAAATACAAAAATAACGATGTTGCATAAAAACGGTAAATTTTGTTACGCTGTTCACGTGATTCAAGGAGTAACCTCTCATCAGCAGCATTAGAATCAAATAATATGGAAAGCCATTATCCAAAAGAAGCCAAAGGTATCGAAATAGGAGGCCAACTCCAGTACCAAGGACATCCATCGAGTGCAATACACGGAATGAAACCTCAATATTTCTAATAGGTTAGAATATTGATAGAAACAGTAAATTTCTATGAAACGCAAGGTAAAGTTTTCATGTCAGACAAGTCTGACTAATGGGCTGGTGAATACCCTCGGGGACCTCTGGTCCACCATCTGGGGCAGCGGCCCAATGGTTTCAAATACCAAACTACCGATGTTGCATAAAAACAGTTAATTTCCTTATGCTGTACACGTGTTTCAAGGGGTAACCTCTCATCAGTAGCATTACAATCAAATAATATGGAAATCCATAATCCAAAAGAAGTCTGACTACTGGGCTGGTGAATACCCTCGGGGACCTCTGGTCCACCATCTGAGGCAGCGGCCCAACGGTTTAAAATACAAAACTACCGATGTTGCATAAAAACGGTAAATTTTGTTACGCTGTTTACATGTTTCAAGGAGAAACCTCTCATCAGCAGCATTAGAATCAAATAATATGGAAAGCTATAATCCAAAAGAAGTCAAAAAGAAGTACTCATTTGAAAAAATATCGAAATAGGAAGCGAAATTCAAAACCGAGGACATTCATCGAGAACAATACACGGAATGAAGCTTCAGTATTTTAAGAGGCTAAAACTTTGATAAAAACAATAAATTTCTATAAAACGCAAGGTAAAGTTTTCATGTCAAACAATTCTGACTATTGGGCTTGTGAATACCCTCGGGGACATCTGGTCCACTAGCAGTGGCATCGGCCCTATGGTTTCAAATACAAAAATAACGATGTTGCATAAAAACGGTAAATTTTGTTACGCTGTTCACGTGATTCAAGGAGTAACCTCTCATCAACAGCATTAGAATCAAATAATATGGAAAGCCATTATCCAAGAGAAGCCAAAAGTATCGAAATAGGAGGCCAACTCCAGTACCAAGGACATCCATCGAGTGCAATACACGGAATGAAGCCTCAATATTTCTAATAGGTTAGAATATTGATAGAAACAGTAAATTTCTATAAAACGCAAGGTAAAGTTTCCATGTCAGACAAGTCTGACTAATGGGCTGGTGAATACCCTCGGGTACCTCTGGTCCACCATCTGGGGCAGCGGCCCAGTGGTTTCAAATACCAAACTACCGATGTTGCATAAAAAACAGTAAATTTCCTGATGCTGTACACGTGTTTCAAGGGGTAACCTCTCATCAGTAGCATTACAATCAAATAATATGGAAATCCGTAATCCAAAAGAAGTCTGACTACTGGGCTGGTGAATACCCTCGGGGACCTCTGGTCCACCATCTGAGGCAGCGGCCCAACGGTTTAAAATACAAAACTACCGATGTTGCATAAAAACGGTAAATTTTGTTACGCTGTTCACATGTTTCAAGGAGAAACCTCTCATCAGCAGCATTAGAATCAAATAATATGGAAAGCTATAATCCAAAAGAAGTCAAAAAGAAGCACTCATTTGAAAAAATATCGAAATAGGAGGCCAAATTCAAAACCAAGGACATTCATCGAGTGCAATACACGGAATGAAGCTTCAGTATTTTTAAGAGGCTAAAACTTTGATAAAAACAATAAATTTCTATAAAACGCAAGGTAAAGTTTTCATGTCAAACAATTCTGACTGTTGGGCTTGTGAATACCCTCGGGGACCTCTGGTCCACTAGCAGTGGCATCGGCCAAATGGTTTCAAATACAAAAATACCGATGTTGCATAAAAAAACAGCAAAGGATGGGTTGCATTAAGGCCTTAAATCGGCCCACTGATTTGCCAAAAAATAAATTAGTAAAAAAATAATATCTTTGATACTTTTCAACAGCAGAACATCTGTAGTTTTTAACCGTATAAGAATTTTTTCAAAACATTGCTTCATTCCACTGAAATTTGTTCATTTCTAATACCCCTCTTGATGGTAATTAACATTGAGCCTATGGAAAAAAAAGTCAACATGGGGTATATAAAAACTCAATTTTAACCCTGCCTTGCATTCGGAACCGAGCTAATAATTTTACAAGCGATAACTTATTAAATAAGAATTATGCATGCAAAAATATCAAGCTGGTTCCGCGTGCAAGTCATAAAAAAATTGAAAAAAAAATGTTTTTTAAAGTGAAAATTCAGTGCATTCATGATATTCTGTGTTTTGATTTGTCTCATTTATCAAAGATTGATTGATTCCTATATGCAAATTATAGCTTTATAAACATCAAAATTCCCAGTATATGTGGTTTTACTAGTATTCTAGACCTTGCATGAGCTTTTTTTTCTAACCTGGCAATTTGCCAAATAAGATGAACACGAGATTTTGTATGATAAGTAGATGATATTTATTTTGTTAAGTTTTCCCTTAATTGTTTTTCTCGATATAAAATTGTGTTTTTGTGTATTTGAAACAATATTTGAGCCGTGGAATAATCAATTGCCTTAAAGCATCATCTGTGCATATGGAAAAAAACTTTTCCAAAATAATATGATCATCTAATTTCCAATTTCGTTGCATTTTCAATCTTGTTTGTAACCCATGTTACCTTTATAATTTATATCTTCAGTTTCATAACTGTCCTTCAAGAAGAATTTGTCTTCTTAGAAAAAGGTTCCCCTTTCGATATGTCACAGGAGCACCTATAACTTTCATATCGAGGCGACACTTGGACAGAAAGAATGTTTAAATATATAAATCTAACAATCACCTGCTTGAGTTAGAATATAACAGATACATGCATGTGTATTTTTAGGCCTCTTTGGTATAATTCAAAATAAAACCGCTTAATGTTAGATACAGTATTCCTCAATTAAACCCGATTAAGCGCAAAATATTCACATTGCAACAATCTTTGTCTCCGTGTTTGAATTCGAGGCAAAAATTTCCAAAATCAAGAAACTATCTTAAGAGTAAAACAAAATGATTATACCATTCAAGCGTTTAAAGTCTACAAAATCATTTTATTTAGGTTCACTTACGTGATATCTTGTTTTAAATGTAGAAAAATGAAAATATGTCGGACGAGCACAAATTCATTGTAATATCCAGCCAATATTAGAAAATGGGATGGCATAGTATTCCAATTACCTCGAAAAATTTTAAGTGTATGTGTAGATTTTTCGCACAAAGAATTATCTCTGTTAAACTGTATTATTTCCTTTCAAAAAAGAAATTGACCAACAAAAGAATTATATCATGGATAGAATGGCACCATTTGCATATTATTTCAATATCAAAATGAGGTTCATTATCGTTTTGGCAATGTACCAATTTTTTTTTCGCTTCATACTCTATTTATGCTTTTGACGTGCGTACTAGTAAATTCACGTGACTTGCACATGCGCTTTTTGATATTTCATTGTACAATCTTAAACTACATATATTGTAGGTTACATTGAAACATATTATATCAAATTCCAGATGGGCCGGAAAACGGCCTTATTGCAACCATCCTTTCGTAATGCTGTACACATAGTAAGACGGAAAAACAACACAACATATTTTTGTGTTTTCTTGAGCCAATTATTTTAAATGTCTTTGTATTTGAAGACAAAGCTTCTGATAACGTCGTTGTTGTATGTAAAGCACATTACTACTAGTATACTACTGCGGATGCCTCATCAAAGAACTAGGCATTGATTACAATACTTTAGGTAAAGCTACATGCAAAATAGTTTCAGTTGACAATGAAGAAATCATTTCAAATCACAGGTCATTCATGTCCTTGAAGATCCATGCTAAACCTGCCATACCTAAATCCATACAAAAGAAAGATACATCGCAGGATCTTCATTTTGCTCAACTATTGAATTGTCTATTGAACTAAGATTTTGTCTGTAGTCAAAGACAGGCATCAAGCATACTGTGAAACTAGTCATGCCCGAAGTGACATAAATCGCATATGGATACTTGGTCCTTGGAATCCCTATGTGCACTAATTGTGTACCTCTCCTTGCAGATCTTTTTCTGTTCTGTTACGAACGGGAATTTATGAAAAATCTACAAAATGGACGAACCATCGATAAAACTTATTTCAATTTTCATTGATTACAGCAGGTACATTGACGATATCCTTACTATTGACAATCACCAGTTTTTAGATCATATCGACATCATTTACCCACAAGAACTGAAACAAAATAGAGCAAGCAATGATTCTAAATTTTACACATATACCGGCCTCTCAGTGATAGTGCAAATGTCTACTGCAACACATGGCGACTCTTTACCAAATCCTGCGGGAAGTTTTGAGTTATTTTTTTCTAGCATGGTGCGACGGTGTTTTAACAGCAGACTAGGTTCCATGAGCTAGCCGGTAGATTAGCGGCGAACACTCTTTGACCAATCTTTCTAAATATTTTTCATTTCTTTTTTCAAGATGGTGGTCATAGAGTTAGTAGTCTACCTGTATTGGGTTTTATTCGTATGTTTATAATACTATAGGGAAACATGATAGAGAAAGGGGAGGTTTGGGTACCCATAAACCAGTTTAACCTACCGCTGGCCTTTGCTGTTGCCGGTGCAAAGTCCGGCAATCCCGTGTTCCTATCGTTAAATACGTCTGTCTCTTGTGCGATTCTCCTGTGGATTGTGGCATGTGATTGCAATTTTCGGCCGTCGTAGGTGTTTACTGGTTGACTTTATAACTTAGAAATTCAAGGGATTTATGGGAAATCCTAAATCTTGTTCATAGTCTCAAATACATTCTCTAAACACAATTTATTTTTCCAAACTGTATTCCACGCCTCCTCACGATAAACTATAATCACGAATCAAAGGTATCATTTAAAGCCCTTTGCCGATTCCCCAAAAAAAACAAGACCAATTACATGTCTGGACCTACGTCACCGTCACTCATGTTCAACTGAGAAAGTTTTTTTTTAAACTAACAGAGTGTCATGTAAAAAACAAGTATTCATTTACCTTACTTCAAATGCAAGTTATAATTGAGATATAAATGTTAAAATTTCATGAAAAATGAATAAGTTCAATAATAGATACATTCGACATTTTTTATTCAAAAGGAGAGGTGCACATCTTCAATGTGTCCAGAACAACTGTGCAAAAGTTCAAAAGACTCACTTACAAGGTGTCAGAGTTTCAGATTACACAAACTCTGTACCGTAATGTTGAAATTTGATGAAAAAATGGCAGAGTTCAACAATGTATAAATTCGACATTTTTTGCTCAAAACTCACCAAAAGTGAAGGTGCATATCTTCCATGTGTCCAGAACAACTGTGCAAAGTTTCAGAAGTATCAGGTTAAATCTGTTAGAGTTTCAGATTACACAAACTTGGTACCCCCTAAGCGTGACTGACGAACGGACGGAGTCGAGCGGCTCCTAGATCTGCGGTCACCGTTGGTGACGCAGGTAAAAATTATTGAATAAGGTTGTAAATCCGCATTTTTCTCCAAAACCAATTTAAAAGGAAAAGTATGCCAAGTTAAAATACAGTTGTGCAGTATGCTTGACTTCCTAATTGATAATATATTTGACACATTTGGAGGTGCTATTCATCAACAGCAAGTGTGCATACCAATGGGCACTAATTGTGCACCTCTATTCGCAGATTTATTTTTATATTCTTTCGTAAATGAATTTCTTCGCGGAATCGTAAAAATCATAAAAGGAAAGATGCTAGATTCTTCAATCTCACTTATAGATATATTTTGATAATGTTCTTTCAATCAATAACGCATCTATTTCTAAATGAATGGCATTGATATATCCGCCAGAACTAGAGATTAAAAAACGACAGAAACCACAAGGTAAACATCTTTTTTGGACTTGCATCTCGAATTTGATGAAAATGGTCATCTCAGTACAAAAATTTACGACAAAAAAGACGATTTTAATTTTAATATTATCGATTTCCCTAACATGGACAATAATATTTCAGCTTCTGCTTACGGAGTGTATGTTTCACTGTTGATTCGTTTCTTGACAGCTGGTACAAATTATACAGACGTTCTCATTAGATATATTATCTTCATAACCGCTCTATTAATCATGGCTTCAAAAAATTTCGTCTCATACGATGATTAAAAGTTTTTAATAGATATCAGTCCCTTGTCGAAAAATGAAGTTTCGATCCGAACTCTAATTCAAGATTCTTTTACTTAATACTGGGATGATTGTTATTTTTAACTGTCTACGACCTTTCAATATCAATTGCTGTTGAGTTGCTAGCGGTCACTACCGCAATGGAGGCAGAGGTTTTGCGCACCATAAAGCCAATTTAAGCCACTATTGCTACCAATTCAGGACTGTTGCGGTCGACAATTTTTCCGGTGGTTTCCACCTCATTTGTCTCTTATCTCATGGGACTTCGGCTCTTTACAACTCTGTTCGGTAATTTTGCTAAAACCCTAAATTTCTTTACTTTTGAACAATATTTGTTAACAAATAAGAGTATCAACTAAGTCTATTGATATTAACCAAACAATTTCCGGAGACTATTCTGATATCAAAAGATTGTAATATAAATCTATTATTTATTGTCCTGGTAAGACATTTCTGTATTATAATGAAGAATTACTGTATGATTATGAATAATAACTGTATTATTATGAAGAAAGAAAACCAGCAGCTTCCTTAGTATTGGTAGTTCTAAGTCATTAGTATTGACAATAAACATATGTCAGTTTTAATTGCCATCCGCGTAACATTCATAATTCCGTCCAGGAAACCTCACGAGACGGAAATTAGGAAGACTTATATTATAAACTGGTCATATAACACAAACATCAACTGGTTATATCTAGAATTGAGATGTTAATGATCTATGATAGAATTTGCACCAAAAAATATTCAATGATTACGGAACAGCTTGAATCAGTTGTCTGACATTTCGGTTTCCTCCTGGTTATTGTCGTTGTTATCTTGAGATGCAACAGCAGAATATAACGCAATACCATATTCCTTTGATACACTTGAAATTTCTTTGCGTTTTGAAAAACAACGGCTTTTACAAAATAATTCATTTACACGCCTCCTAAACAGACGTCCAGTAACATAATAGATGAAAAAATAGCATGCTTGATTTGAAAGGCATATTTCTTCTACGGCTTTTCTGATTGTCACGTATTGGAAATATTTTTGCCATGTTGGATCAGTCATCATCTTATCAACTGTCATTTTGTCACCTGGAGGCAGTAAAGACTGCATGGTGTAAACAATTGACGCCGGAAGTAAAGTACAAATGAAATAAAACGACACTGACAATAACGTTACTGTCGATGTTTGACTTCCGCTGTGACCAGATGAACGACGCACACGATCTCTAGCCGATATTTTGCGTATCTCTACAATAACTAGTATATTGAACACAAGTACACATAATGGTATCAATAAAAAGTGAATCACTTCTGTAATCACGGTCCATATTTTCTCAAAATTCCGATCGCCATAACTTAAATGCGCACAAAGTTCTATTTTTGGATCGTAGTCCCATATATATGCTTGAACTGAAGCTAAAGCCACAGAAGTCAGCAGCATACAGAATGACACAATGAATGCTCTTCTCACAGTACAAAACGTTTTCTTTTTGAAAGGATGACACACTGCAATGTACCGTTCTACAGTAAATGCTAGCACTAGCAAAGGAGAAAGATACTGTGGAATCATAAGAAATACGTTAAATGCTTCACAAGATCCTGGTCTAGCATAAAGTTGTATTCCCCATGCATAATTTAATTCCATAATGAGATGAACAAGTAAGAAAATAGTATTAACAATTGCTAAAATTCCTTGGTAAATAGCTGACGAGTTGTTCCTGTTACTTCTTCCAAACCAAACAAAAGCTGAAAGTGGGTTTCCAAAAAATCCTATGACATACCATATTGGAGAGATTATTCTGTCAATCAATAAAATTCCGGGTGAAATTTGTTCCAGAATATCTATATAACGTGGTGTTGGATTTTCTTTTACATTCAGAGTGAGGTTATGGAACAGTGAAGTGTTTTTCATAATACTGAAATAAAAGTAAATATCATATGAAGCGACAAAATACTTAAATTGCAATTAATGTCAGTCTTACGGATAGCTATTTCGAAAACTTGTGTCATTTCAAATAGAATATCTGGAGATTAATTTTTTTTATACTTGTAACATGGAAGAGCATCTAGCTTTTGCAAAATCTGTCAAATTGTTCGTAATGGTATCGTACTTAGGTCATTTTTATTTTTTGTTCTGTATGTGAATCTAAATATCTTTTGATTTTTGACTTTCCAAAATACTAATTTCATCTGCACTATAGAAACACTATATGTTTAAATGATAATCTATGAATTAATTAATGTCTTTGAGTGCTCTAATTTTCTCAGCTTGTTGTATTGTACATGTAAATGCTGGTTAGTCAGTCAGTAAAAGGATGTTTATCTATTGTCATCAACCCATAAGATTGGTAATGAAGTTGCTGGACTGTGTTCATGTACAATTTACGACCCCCAAAACATGTAGATGAGGATGAAGAATATCTTAGAAAACATTTTATTCCATTAATAAATGTCTACCAGAAGTCTGGTGCTTAACTTTCCATTTGTGTGCATAAAGCAACGAATGATTGCTTTCCTTGTGCGAAGTCTTCCTTGTGCGAAGTCTTTGAAACAATTTTCTTTTGTTTATGGCACGTCTATTTAACTTAGCTGCATTGAAAAGGTAGCACTTTACGATCAAAAGCTAGACATCCTAAACTAAGCGTTAACAATATGAAAGTGAAATAAAAAGAATTTCATACATGTAGGTTGTTAGAAAAAAATTCAATCCTAATATCAATATGGCAGAACAGTGTAACAAAATGACCATGAAAATCTTTTCATAATTCCTTCCAGTATACATCAAACAGTGATCAATCAACGTCGAAATTAAGGACTTCTTCAAATAATTCATCTTGGATCACATGTCGATGTAGAAACAGGTTTTTCCACTGTTTTTTTTTTTTTTTTTTTTTTTTTTTTTTTT
>MJUU01000946.1:291948-308500 GCA_002080025.1 Modiolus philippinarum
AAAACTAAGGAGTATCTCCCTCATGCAAAGTTCTGTCCTTAGCTGATTTCGGCTTTACATTTAGATTATATTGGTTATTTGTTCTCTATCAGCTCAGTATATGGACTTCCAAACGTTTAAATTTTATCTGCACTGAAGAGACATAAGTTGTCGAAATGCGCATATGCAGAATTTAAATTAACAGTAACTCAGTATTTAGTTATTTGTTACCACTGGGTCGATGCCACTGCTGGTTGACCGATAGTTCCCGAGGGTATTCACTGGCCCAGTAGTCAGTACTTCGGTGCTAACCCGAAGGCCGATTTTATATGGAACCTTACAATATCTAAATTTAAGTAAATTTTGTTGAAAACTAAGGAGTTTATCCCTCATGCATAGCTCTGTCCTTAGCTGATTTCGGCTTTACATTTAGATCATATTGGTTATTTGTTCTCTATCAGCTTAGTATATGGACTTCCAAACGTTTAAATTTTATCTGCACTGAAGAGACATAAGTTGTCGAAAGGCGCATATCTAGAATTTAATTTCACAGCAACTGCGGTATTCAGTTATCCAATATCTCAACAAAGTTTTAAGGGAATATTCGGCCAAAGGGTTGTCATGTTATAGTGTATCGTGTAAAAGAGCATAAAAATTCATGAATCAAAGAAAGGTCAAAGTTTCTCGAAAAAATATACAGATAATTAGACCATCATACCAAATATCTTTACATAGTTTGAAGTGAATTGGCCAAAGGGTTGTCAAGTTACAGCGCGAAATGTAAAATATTGCATACACATTGAAGAATAAAGTCCCATATCTTTTGTAGGAAAATCGAAATTTCACAAAAATATACAGATCGTGAGGCCATCATGCCCAATATCCCTACAAAGTTTGAAGTCTTTAGGCTAAAGGGTTGTCAAGTTAGAGAGCGACGTGAAACAGTTGCCTTAAAATTGATTATTCAAATCCCATAACTTTTGCAAGAAAATCAAAATCGAAATTCACGAAAAAGTATATACTACATATTGTGATGCGAACATACCAAATATCAATAAAGTCGAAAGTGAATTGGCCAATGGGTTATCAAGTTAGAGCGCAACATGTAAAAAATTGCATTAAAAGTGACAATTCAATATTTTACGAAAGGAACATGAGACAATAAAACCTATGTTAACTCCAACTGCAATAATTTTAATAAGCTGTATGGCCATTTAGGGAATTAATTTCTCATCAGCAGCACTGGAACCAAAACATAGAAAATCCATAATTTCAAAAAAATGTTTAAAATGCATAAAGCCAAACGAAATCCGAATAATCAGCAATATCAAATATAGCTAAGGACAAAACTACGAAGGAGGGAGTTAAAGCTAGGTATTAGAATAATAACTCGTGCAAGAAAAATCGAAATATCACGAAAAAGTATACAAACCATTTTAAGTGAATTGGCAAAGGGGTTCTCAAGTTAGAGTGCAACATATGAAACAGACAGATGGAAGGACGGACGCACAATCGGTATACGATACGTCCATGGTATACGGGTATCTTGAGCTTATACGGGTGTTAAAAACTATCTTAAACTTTTGTCAAAGTTGGCATCTTAGCGCTCTTCTTTGTGCTAATATAAATATCAAACGTCAGAAAGTTTAGTGCGTATCTACAGAATAAATGTACAACTATTCTACGACAAAATCAAATCGCTAAATGTAAAAATGTGGAAGGAGTCCACGCCATATGCAATATGTGTCACAATTGATATCTTGGGCGTCTTGTTTGCACAAAGACCAATATTGAAAAACATAAAGATTATTGCGCACCCACAGACTGTACGCCACAATTCTACACCCAAAATAATTTTCAAAGTCTAACAAGAGGCTCTCAAGAGCATGTATCGCTCACCTGGACCATGTCTGACATAAATAAAAGGCATTTCCAATAGGAAACACAAAACACAAAATTTAGCAGAATACTTTTTTTCCTAAAATTACAGTGTTCTTGTTTGGTTTCCATGGCAACAGAAAGCTCCACTATCCATTACAACCCATAACAGAACACCATTCAAAAAAATTTGGGACAGGGGTTCCCTTTATAATCAAGGTAATACATATTGCTGAAATTAAATATTCAGACCACAATTCAAATAAAAATTCAAAAATTTGGGCAGAGGTTCTAATTGGATTAGTAGTTTCTGAAAAGAAGATCTTTAAATATGTATTCCATAGGGTCCAATGTTAATACTATGTTCCCGCTGGCGGCCATCTTGGATGAGGTACAGACCTGCCAGATACCTTTTTTTGGTTATAACTAGACCGGTAGTTTCTGAGAAGAAGATCTTTGAATGTCTTTCCCATAGGGTCGAGTATTTAAACTATGTTCCCTGCTGGCGGCCATCTTGGATGAGGTACGGACCTGCCGGATACCTTTTTTGGATGGGACCATCTAAGAGTCATTGTGACTAACTTTGGTTATAATTGGGCTGGTAGTTTCTGACAAGAAGATCTTTGAATGTCTTTCCCATAGGATCCAATGTTAAAACTATGTTCCCCGCTGGCGGCCATCTTATATTAGGTACGGACCTGCCGAATACCTTTTTTGGAACAAACCATCTAAGGACCATTGTGACTTAGTTTAGTTCTAATTGGACTAGTAGTTTCTGAGAAGAAGATCTTTGAATGTCTTTCCCATAGGGTCCAATGTTAAAACTATGTTCCCCGCGGGCGGCCCTGTTGGATTAGGTACGGACCTGCCAAATACCTTTTTTGGAAACAAACCATCTAAGGACCATAGTGACTTAGTTTAGTTCTAATTGGACTTGTAGTTTCTGAGAAGAAGATCTTTGAATGTCTTTTCCCCTAAGGTCCAATGTTAAAACTATGTTCCCCGCTGGCGGCCATCTTGGATGAGGTACGGACCTGCCGGATATCTTTTTTGGATGGGACCATCTAAGAATCATTGTGACTAAGTTTGGTTATAATTGGGCTGGTAGTTTTGACAAGAAGATCTTTGAATGTCTTTTCCCATAGGGTCCAATGTTAAAACTATGTTCCCCGATGGCGGCCATCTTGGATTAGGTACGGACCTCCCGGATACTTTTTTTGGAACAAACCATCTAAGGACCATTGTGACTTAGTTTAGTTCTAATTGGACTAGCAGTTTCTGAGAAGATCTTTGAATGTGTTTTCCCATAGGGTCCAATGTTAAAACTTTGTTTCCCGCGGGCGGCCATCTTGGATGAGGTACGGATCTGCCGGATACAATTTTTTAAAGTGGACCATCCAAGGACTATTGTGACCAAATTTGGTTCAAATTGGCCCAGTGGTTTCAGAGGAGAAGATCTTTGAATGAAAAGTTTACGACGGACGGACGACGGACGCCAAGTGATGGCAATAGCTCACCCTGGCATAGCCAGGTGAGCTAAAAATGTAGGAGCTTATGTCATAAGAAATGTGACGCATGGACAGACGGGGGCAACAACAATGTCCCCGAACTTTCTATGTCCCAATGCATGTGAACATTTCAATTGGTTTTTGCACTATTATGGGCATAAAATTGTGTATTCATAGCAATAATATTTTGCTAAATTGTCCAACAGTATAATGAATAGTTATTTAATCACGTCAAGAGGGTTTAGAGAAATATTTGACTAACTGTCGACATGTAGTGGTTTAAGTGGATAAAGTAAGATTTAATAGAAAAACACGTTCACTTAAGATACTTCAATGTAGGATCTAAAAGTCAAATACAGGGCAGGTACTTGAAATAAACAGATATGGAATAAATGCAAAAGCGAAAAAAATTAAACTGACGACAGACGTCAAGTGATGGGTCGTTTGGATATGCCAAAATATTGTACCATAATTTAATATTGATGAGGAAATATTTAATTTCAAAGTGTATCGATAAACTATATATTCAAGTGAATATTTAAAAGTGCATCATGACGAAAAAACTACTCCTTCCTATCACAACTGCCAGATCTGCAAGTCAATTTTTTATTAAATTGAATGACATGACGTGTTATCTTTTTTAATTTAACTCGAATTAATCTTCAAAACAACTTACAGTAGATTTCATGGTTTTTATAAAATGCAAAAACTGTATAAAAATATACATGCAGAAGCAATTTATATCAATTACAAGAACATCACAAGATGTAGATAAGATAATATTTAATGACTGTCAAATTATAACGTTATTAATTTATTCTACATTTTCTGTAAATATATAAGGCATCAATTGTTCAGAGATAGAGTAAAAAATGAAGCAATGGTTAATGTCAATGTCACACAAGGATCAATAATGTGCAGAAACACGTTGCTGAACGTAATTCCGTAAGACTTGTACGTAATTCATCGCAAATTGCTGAACGTAATTCCGTAAGATATTTTGCACGTCAGTCTGTGCGATTTGCTGTTGCACGTTATTCTGTGCGATTTGCTGTGCGTCATTCCGCCCGACTTGCTGTACGTAATTCCGTAAGACTTGTACGTAATATATTTTGCACGTCAGTCTGTGCGATCTGCTGTGCGTCATTCTACACGACTTGCTGTACGTAATTCTATAATTTTTGGAACATTTTGTAATTCCACACGACTCGTTCTACGCCATTCTGCACAAAATTTTGACGGAGATGAAACTGATCGTCCAGCAACATTAACACTGATCAATGTAAAAGAAACAACAAATTTAAACTGAATATACCAGAATAAAACTATACTAAAACAATGGGGCGTTACTGAAAAATTAACTCAAATTAACTTGTTGGGTTAGATCAGGCCAAAGGACAAGGTACAATAAGGCCTCGGTTTGATCCTTTAAATAAAGTTAAATTTTGAAAAACAATTATGAAACCTTTCAAATGTTATAAAAATTTAGCAGAAACTACATATAAACTACACCTTTTCAGGACCATAGTCAATGATTACCATTTCTGGATATATTTCAGTCTGACAAACATTGGCCTCAATGAAATGCTACTGACAAGCTATCTTTTCCGATTCTTGACCTTCTGCAAATTTCATTCTGGTAAAAGCATTCACATTCCTTTCTAATAACTAATGTGTGAACATATAGCAATTTTGTACCCTTTCCAGTAAAACAATCTATTGAAACATATCTATTGAGCCTACTTCCCACTTATTTGTGCATTACATAGATTAAAGAAAGAATTGTTAGCCGGGGCTTCAATTCCCTGAAATCTGATTGAAACTTCACTCACAGAAGACAAGATTTGATTCTCAAAAAAGTCATCTGGAGACGAAATAAAGACAATAAATGAATATAAGACGAATTGGTAAGAACTTAAATAGCGAATTCTCTTATGTTATCACATTGTATGTGTTGATAACCCTTTAATTTTGTAAACTGGAAAAAAAGTGATCAATGCGAGTGGGATAAAAACATTTTTTTTAAGAATTCAACGTACAACAGACTTAACTCAAGTTAAATTCAAGTCTCAAAACCAATTCAAGACAATACCCGATTCGAAATGCAACAAGAAGCATGCGTTGTCAAGCGATCTCGATAATTTAATCTAAAGTTATCGATAACGTTAGTACTTATTTATTTTGATGAAAATCAAGGAATTGACTACTGAACTAGTGACGATTACTGACAGACTAATATATATAACTACACCCTATAAACGCGAGATCGTTAACCATTAATCTGCGATCGTATTTATTCAGTTGATTAACGATCGCTTTTCTGTAACTGAAATGTAGGTAACGATCGCTCTGTCATTAGTTGAAGATCGCATTTTCATGGTTATCGATCTCTTTGCTTAATTTTATAAAAGGTAGTTTGCTCAAGAGACCAGACATTTTAAGCATCACTGTTTTAACATAAGACAGTCATGTACATATGTCTGAATTTTATACAACCTATAGTGATTTGAAATTAAAAAAAATCAAGAAAAAGCTCAATATCAACACACCATCTCCGAAACAATTTAATGATCGCTTTTGTTGTGAACGATCGCATGGTAATGGTAAAGATCTCGCTTTTATATCGACTCATAAAATAACAAATACACAGGGATGGTATTAAATATACATATTTTATGTCTCATCAGTATTGGACTTATTAAGTAAGTGAGAGCATAGCCATCAGTCTAAAAAAAATAATCCAAAGACAATAGCAACATCATTAACACAATAATACAAAGACATCACATAAGTATGGCACAGAAAAGAAAAAAAACAGGAAACGCACATACATAACAACGGCCGAATTTTATAACCATGGGTGAGATCAGGTGCACCGGTAGAGTAAGCATCTCCTGTATCTCATAAGACAATCGCAATGTTGAACATGCCAAATCCGACAGCAAAATAAAATTCAGTAGATGATCAACAATCTTCAGCTTTTAAAGGAAAACATTCGTTGTCATCTGGATAGGAGATATCCCATAGCGGTTCACAAGATCATGATATCGACCGCAAAAATTCTGAAGTGATGACTTCAAAGATTTTGGTAACATATGCATCTTCAAAATTATCTTTGAGATTGTTACATACATACTGGCCTCTCACTGATACTGCCGATGTGTATTGAAATCTATGATGATTCTTGACCAAACCCTTTGGGAAGTGTTTTTTTAGTTTGATTTTTCAGTGTTTTACCAGCTGACTAGACCCCATGTGCTAACAGGCAATTTAGTGGCGAGTACCCCTAGACCCATTTTTACAAAATTACGTATTGTCGTTTTCTCTACTTTCAAGATTATTGTCATTAAGCTAGTAATCTACCTGTATTTGGGTTATTCGTATGTTTATTATACTATAGGGAAACGGGACAGATAAAGGGTAGGTTTGGAAATCAATGAACCGTTTTATCCCTACCGCCTGGTTTTTGCTAGTGCCGTTACCAAGTCCGACTGTCCCGAGTTCCTATCGTTGTTTACGTTTGTCTTTTGTCTCATTTATGGTTTTCTTGGGTTATTCCCTGGCAGATTGTATTTGTAATTGTAATTTTCAACCATTGTTGAATTTTTCTTTTATCCTTTTTATTTAATACACACTAATTTTAGTAGCCCTTTTGTGGGAAACCTGGTTCTATTAGTGAGGTCACTGTATCGACCACATGCCCTTAAATAGCTAAAATCTGTTACAATGATATAATTTGTATGAAAATTACCCTCCTGCTTGAAACATTAATACAAAAATTCAAAAAATCGCTATTCCAACGTTGCTGTTAGAAAATGAAACAGCTAGAAGAAGGAACTTTACGCATTTATTTTTATCAATCATAATGAACAAACGAGTTAAAATTCTTGTCGAACTGCGATAAAAGGTAAAACAAAAAATATATACACATATCAAAACATAAAAGATTAAAAAAAAAACAAGCAGACAGAGGTAGGGATTGGCCAAGATCATCGAAATTAATGTCTTCAAGGGGCCGTCAAAAGAAAACAAAAATGGCTGTTTTCTTTTCACGGCCCCTTGAAGACATTAATGTCGATGATCTTGGCCAATCCCTACCTTTTTAATCTTTTATATTTTGATATGTGTATATATTTTTTGTTTTACCTTTTATCGCAATTGTAACTCGTTTGTTCATTTATGCTTACACGAACTGCCGCACAGCACTCTTTATTTTATTTTTATGAATGTATTTTCTTAATTTTGAAAGCAATCGGTCTTGTTGGTTGGAAGACTGGACGAAATACAACGTAAATAGGATCTCTTGTTTCTGAAATGCAAAAGGGCAGTAAAAATATGTTCTTAAAATCGATCAGATATAATAATTATAACGAAAAAGACACTACGGTTTTATTAATAAAACATCATTAATTGAGTTCACTTTAAAAAAAACATTGATAGGTACAGACCAGCATAATCTAAGCATTAAGCATGAGACAGTAATATCGAAGTCACTGAATACTTATCGTGGATTAAAGAACAAACAATATCAGACTAATGGTTAATACCAAGTTCTCATGGAATATAGTCTGTATCTATTGATTTGATTCTGTTAGGGTCTTGTGAGAAAAGCAAACGTCTTTGTTGTATTTCAGTGGACAAACAGTATTGATAATGATTAATGTCTTTTCCTTATCAAGGGAAGAATTGCAATCAATTTCAACACTTCTAATATAAATCGTCCGTAACCATATCAAATAACAAAACCCAAAGAACATGTTCTTAGGTGTAATACTTGTATTCGACCCTTTTGTCTTTATGTTTGAACGCAAAAGCAGCAAAAATCGAATCATAAAGAATTCCTCGGAGGAGGGTAAGTATGATTTCCTGTGAACACTGCATTAAATCCTCCAAGGTCTATGTATTGCGGATCAACCCGGTAACATACATCGGCAAACGAATACCGAAGCAAGAACGAGGAAAGGGGAAATTCTATAATCATAAATCCAAATTCACGGTAATTCACAGTAACACGAATTGAGACAAGTATGACAAAGACACGTTTCCTTTCAGATATGAAAACAACATTGCAAAAAAGTGTATAAACCTTAAGCCTTAATTTCATTCCCCTTTTTCTTTCAAATTTGTACCCCTTCTTTCTTTTTTGTTTTTTCTTTTTAAAAAGCTTTATAGGAACTCTGCATTTTAAATAGATAATTTTTTGAAATAAATCAACATGGCTATTTAAGTTAAAGCAAAACTGACTTACGATGTACACGAGATAGAGAAACAACAATTTACCTAACTTGCAGCATTTTTTTACTCCATTTACTTTGGATTAAACTCACTCACAGTGTGACGTATGTCATTTATGGTAGGACATACCCAACTTTTTTGCAGCACCTGATGTCATTCTCGGTTTTCATGAGTGCTTTGGATTTGTTATTCTACTTTTTGCAGCGTCTCTTCATTGTTGGTGAAATATGTAATTTATGTATTTTTGTTTGTTACAATATTCTATTAACCTTGTTTTATTAATTGTATTTGTCATAATGGAAATTTTCGTTTAATTTGCAGTTACAAATATTTTGACATAACATTGCATTACATTTATCTTTAACTTAGTCTGGAATAAATCGTTAGAAGCAATTTTGTGCAATTATTTAGTTCTTACACGCTATTTTGCAAAAACATAACTGCTTTAAAACGAGGAAATGCATTTATTTATATGGAAATACAGTAAAAGAGTTTTACAACATCTTCCGACGCTTGCAATATTACAAATTTAAGATGTTTGTGGTGAATTAGACGTTCAGCCTTCCTATGAAATATTTCATTTAAACGTTTCAACTTTAAAATATGTCTGATTCATGTCCTAAGATTCTGCTCAAATTAAAATTATCTTCAATTCAACGACCATCTGTTAATTCTAAACTACTTTTAAACCAAAATCTGTTTCAGTGAAACAATTTGTAAGAAAATAATCTTCCTGCTGGAAATTCAAACAATCGCTATTCCAACAACACATACCATAACTAAATCACAAATTATCATAGAGCTAAATGTTGAAATATGTCTCCTCTTCTTATAAATTTTGTAACCAAAGAGAATGTTGTATTATTTTTATACGCCCGTCTTTGACGGGACGCATTATGGTATACCGGTGTCCGTCCGTCTGTCCGTCCGTCCACACGTCGCACTCTAACTAGAGAACGCTTTGACCATTTTTCTTGAAACTTTGCAGGATTGTTGGGTATGACGAAAGAAAGCTCCCAATCGTTTTATTTTGTCGTAGGATTTTTCATTCCAGAGTTATGGGACTTTGATTATTCCAAAAAAGCTTGAAATTGCAATTTTTCACCATATGTCGTACTCTAACTAGAGAATGTTTTGATGATTTTTCTTGAAACTTTGCAGGATTGTTTGGTATGAAGAAAAGAAGCTCCCTATTATTTTATTTTGTTGATTGATTTTTCAATACAGAGTTATGGGACTTTGATTATTTAAAAAAAAGGCATGAACCATATGTCGTACTCTAGCTAGAGAACGCTTTATTCATTTTTCTTGAAACTTTGCAAGATTGTTGGATATGACGGAAGAAAGCTCCCTATCGATTTATTTTGTGGAAGGATTTTTCGTTCCAGAGTTATAGGACTTTGATTATTTCAAAAAAATATGCAATTGCAATTTCTGTCTACACATTGATTTTAAGAGATCACTACCCCTATACCAATATTCATTTTTGACTGTTTAACATCAGATGAAATAATTGATACATATCAGAAGTCCCATGTCATGTTTGTTCATATGGAGTTTTTAATTTCAACAATCATTCAATCAGTTTGCTTTAAAGTGGGGACGGGCGTATCATGCGCTCTTGGCGCAGCTGTTTATTAAAACTTTAGAACAAAAGTCATGTATAGAATTAAAACAAAAAGTTATGGTGAACACTTTTACATTACCGTATCTGACTTTACCCTGGATTGACCAGTGATGCATACAGAGCAAGACATGTTTACCATTCCGGAACACCTGATGTCACTCTTTTTTGAGAGTTCACACTGCTAGTGCTTTAGATTTTATTGTTGTATTTGTAGTGTTTGCGTTTTGTAGTTGTGTAGCGTCTTTGGTCTTCCGTCGTCTGGTGTTCTTACTTTTGTCTTGTCTCTAAACCTTGATCTATGTAATCATGTTCTTTGTTCCTTCGGTATTCTACTGTCATTGTTACAGATGCACTTTTTACATAGAGTTCAAAAGTTAAAATCATAGGAAGGTCTCTATGATACGCATCTTTTCATACTAAACTCACGAGTCAATATCTTAATTCCAGGTCGAAAGATTAAAAATTAGTCAAAGGTTCAGTTCATATATACTGTTATGCGTGTCGCTTTTTAATGATAACATTCTGGATATCTTAAGACTAGGTCTAAGGATAAAAAATTAATGACCAACACCAAAAAAGCAGATATTTGACATAAAGATCAATATTCAAAGTTACTAAACATACACGGTATGCACAATTGCCGAACGCAGTTGTCAACAATAAACTCAAAGAGCGTGCGACATGATTCATGTTACAGACTCGAAAGATTCATTAAGAAAAAAAAAATAGGTAGCTTTATTTTCCACCAAATCAAAAAGTATACAAAGAACCTATAAAGCTGTGGTTCTGTAGCTAGGTCCAAAGATATGAGTATCATTTACCAAATCATAAAAATGCAGGTTTTGACCTAAATGTCAAAAGTAAGGATCATTTGTAGGTCACTATCGTATCAGGCACATCAGTAGCTCGTTATGATTGACACGCATACCAAATACCTGAAGTCTATGTAAAAGGTAAAAAATTCTGATCCCAACAGTCCAACATTACATGCAATAATTTAATTGACCCCAGGTCAAAGGTCATGTACGCACATTACCTGCATGCAAAATGCTTTAAGTCTAGGTAAAAAGGGATGTTCATACCCGGACAGGCCAAAACTATAAAATTCAGTTATTTCACAAGGGCAAAATCACGCGCAGGTCATTTTTGTACAAAATGCACCTTTTCATGATGATACACCCACATACCAAATATCTTTGGTCTAACATTAGTGCAAAGAGTAAAAAAAGTTACGATTCGGACAGAAAGAGAAGGATTCGAGGTAAAACAATAAGTCTCCCTTCCTTAAAAGGGACATATAAATATATAAAACAATTACTCTTACAGTTCAGGGGGACACATAAAGATACAAAAAGGTTATACCCCAGAGACATTAACGAGAAGAATAAGTCAAGATAAAACATTCTGTCCATCCTATCGAAGGGGACAATAAATACAAAACAACCATTCTAATAATTTATAAAGAGCATAAAGTGTGGCAAATTCAAATTGACTAATTCCCTTCTGAATATTCAATATGAATGCGTATTTGAATGCGAATTCCAAGTTGTTTAGTGCAAGGTTAGGACATTTTAAATTGAAATTCCAATGCAAATTAAACTAAATCGAATTGACTAATGCGAATTCAATTCGAATTATGTGTGAACGCAGCATAGGAATCAATATGCAAAGGAATGATTATTGCATTAACATTGTTTTGTTGTTCTTCAAAATAAATTGTTTGGATAAGAAACAAACTAGCTGTCTACTACACTGGAAAATAACTGTTGACATAAACTTATTCATACACAAAAAATAGGCAACAAAATAACAACTTGTCTTATGGAAGTAATTTAATTTGTAGGCCAAGGGACATCTTATAAAGTTCAGTGTGAATATATTCTGTGGTTAGAGTCATCTAGATAGTAATAAATACGTAGAATTATAATTTGGCAACAATGGAAACCATGACAACTAGCCATGTGTAAATCTCCTAAAATATTAGTGACGTCACAAAACTCTCAACGATGAAATAGACGACATCATATTGTTTTGTGCACATAAACGTCAGTAAAACTTACGTAATGGCTGTTGTAACATTGTACACCATGGGTCAGCCTCGATGACTAAATGTCATATTAGAATCGAAATAATTCATGTTCGCCGGTGATATTTAGTCGATTTATGGGTGTTCACTGTTTTTATTAATTAAATCCCTCACTCCTTTGTGCTACGCTCCGGGTAAAATATAAAAGAAAATAATGGGCCAATATATAAATCTCCAACAAACCATCGGCGGCAATAAATTCTTTCCCAATTAAAATTAAAATCGAGTTATTTTTTCAACTAGAAAAAAAAGTTTACGGAAAAATAGTGAACATATCTGGTATGTATATTTATGGCAATAACAGAAACATGGGATGTTTTTATGTGCATAAACTAGATTCACAGTATTGAGTTATTTATTACTGATGGGTCGATGACTCTGCTGGTGGACTTTAAGTCCTTAAAGGGTAATCACCAACCCAGTCGTCAGTTTTTAGATGCTATGTCGAAAACCGATATTTCTTGGAAACAATATCTAAGTTTAAGAAAATTTTGTTTAAAACTAAGGACCAAAGCTTTGTCCTTAGTTGCCCTTGGCTTCTCATGTAGATCAAATTGGTTATTAACTCTCTGTCACCTTTTTTACATATTTCTATTAATGGTCTTCCAATTGTTTTGATCTGCACGGAAGAGACATAACCTGACGAAATGGCCATTTGCAGGAACTTTAGTCAAAGTAACTTTTATATTCAGTTGTTAATACATACCTCCGAACCCCCTTTATAATATAGGGTTACTGAATGAATATTTGGAAATATTGTCCCGAGTAGAATTTTATATTGCACGAGCTTGCAAGTGCAATATATTTTCTACGAGGGATAATATTCCACAATATTCATGCAATAACTCTTTTGTTATATAGCAACGCTAAAATTTCTGTTAAAAATGGAATTTTGATTGTCGATGACGTTATGAAATTTAAGTAATATTTGCACTAGTGCAATATGGAAATTTATTGCACGCTTACATTTGGTTGCTTTCTTAGGGAAATATTATGCTGCTATACAATAAATAAGGATTATATACATGTAGGCCTCTATTTAGCCCTTAAGTTAATTATGCATGTAATAATCGGCGGTAAACAAACTTGAGAAAAAATAAAGATGTTTTGTTAAAGTATGTAGAAACCTACATATAAAATGGAGAATAATGTCATCACTGAAGTTCTGGCTACTGAATAGGTGACTTCCCTCTGGGAATAAAAATCCACCAGCACTGCATTCGGCCCGTGGTGATACATAACAAAATATCGAAGTTACTTTAATTTTAGTTTCTGCATATGACCATTACGACAACTTACGTTTCTTCAGTGTAGTTCAAATCAAAATATTTGGAAGACCATAAGCCAAAACCAATTAAAAAAAAATCTAAATGGCACCAGGGTGCACAAGCCGAGTTGCAACTTCAGATATTATGTGACCAAGTTAATGTGAAGACCCGAATATTTCTAAAATTGTCTATTTATTTTCTTTCTTACCATATATCCAAAATTGTAAGAATTCAAGAAGGCCTATTTTCTAGTTTCATGTCTCTACATTTCAATATATAAATCTGTTTTCAGTCACTGTGACCTACACTGGCCTTGACCTTTGACCTACTTCCTCCAAAATCAATAGGATTCCTCCCCGCCTGGTATCCAACAACATATCCAAGTTTCATTTCAATTGGATGTAGACTTTTTGATTTATCATCAAGAAACCAAATTTTTCTGAAATTTTCAGTCTGTTTTTGGTAACTATGACCTTGACCTTTCACCTACTTTCTCCAAAATCATGAGGATTCCTCCCTTCCTAGTATCCAACAACATATCGAAGTTTCATTTCAATTAGATGTAAACTTTTTGAGTTATCATCCGGAAACCAAATTTTCCTGAAATTTTAAGTCTATTTTCGGTCATCGTGACCTTGACCTTTGACCTACTTCCTCCAAAATCAATAGGGTTCCTCCTCTTGTAGTACCCAACAATATATCCAAGTTTCATTTGAATTGGATGTAAACTTTTTGAGTTATCATCCGGAAACCAAATATTTCTCAAATTTTTAGTCTATTTTTGGTCACCGTGACCTTGACCTTTGACCTACTTCCTCCAAAATCAATAGGGTTCCTCCCTTTGTAGTACCCAACAATATATATCTAAGTTTCATTTCAATAGGATGTAAACTTTTTGAGTTATCATCCGGAAACCAAATTTTTCTCAAATTTTCAGTCTTTTTTCGGTCAGTGTGACCTTGACCTTTAACCTAATTTCTTCAAAATCAATAGGGTTCTTCCCCTCCTGGAACCTAACAATATATCCAAGTTTCATTTCAATTGGATGTAAAGTTTTTGAGTTATCATCCGGAAACCAATGTTTGACGCCCGCCCGCCCGCAACACCAAATCAATAGCCGAGTTCAACTTCGTTGCAACTCGGCTAAAAATCTAAAAGAGAACAAATAACTAAAACATCTAAATGGAAAGTAACTATAAGAACAGAGCTATGTATGAGATACTCCTTTAATTTAAGAATATTCAGATATTGCAAGTTCCGAAATAAAATTGGTTTTCTTGTCGGCACTGAAGTAGTGACTACTTGGTTGGTGAATACCCTCGGGGACTAACAGTCCACCAGCGAAGGCATCGACCCAGTGGTAATAAATAAGAAATTACCAAGGTTACTCTAATTTTAGTTTCTGCATAGGACCATTTCGACAACTGTCCCTTCAGTGCATATCAAATCATTTGGAATAAATAAATCAAAACTTTGTTAAACCTGGTGGGGAACAAATAATTACAAAAGATCTAAATGTCAAATAAATATAAGATAAGGAAAGAGGTATCCATGAGGGAGATACTCCTACTTTGATGCAAAACTTCCTAAAGTTTTGTAATTGAAAGTTTCCAAATAAGACCATTTTTATCGGCACTAACTTAATGACTACTGAGTTGGCGAATATCCTCGGAAATAAACAGTCAACCAGCAGGGGCTGCTAGTGGTAGTTAAAAGCAAAATACTAAAGATACTGTAATTTTAGTATATGCATTTGACCATTGCACTGCACCAACGTCTGTCTCTAAAATGCAGATCAAATCAGAACATTTGGAAGAAAATAAACCAAAACTTTGTTAAATCTGATGGAGAACAAATAACAAACTAGAGATCTGACATGCCCTCGCTGCCATCATTCAAGTTTTTTCCGATGTGTTTACACTCAAGTTTTGGATAAAGTTTCGCTGCTCTGTTTGTGTTTGTAAGACACATATGATGCCCTCCAGTTGGAAATAAAACATGGAAATCTAATTTCTTAGCTTTGATATAATAGTGGCTTTAATATTGTAATAACAGTTCCAGAATACACCTTTCAATAAAATTCAACTACCCCTCAAAATAACAATTTTTTGCCATAATCTAAACCATGACAATATGCATATCTTCAATCCATGCCTAATCACTGTGCAAAGTAAAATAAATGTAGCTTTACTATTGTGGGAGGAGTTTTCCGGAATAGAACACAAATTTTGATAAAATGGCCAAGTTCAACTACCCCTCAAAATCACAATTTTTGCCCAAAATCTAAACCATGACAATATGCACATTTTCAATCCATGCGTAATCACTGTGTAAAATAAAACAAGAGGCTCTCAAGAGCCTGTATCGCTCACCAGGTCCTTGATTAATATAGACATTTTATGTGAAAGAGCCCATATACATGTATATAATTAAGCTATAGTTCCAATATGCCCAATTAGTTTAAGGGGAGAAGACCTCTGTTAGTGTTCCCATGGGGTCCAATGTTAAATTATGTTCCCTGCTGGCGGCCATCTTAGATATAACGCCAACAATGTGTTTTCCCATAGGGTCCAATGTTAAAACTATGTTTCCTGCTGGAAGCCATTTTGGATATCGCAAGGACCTGAAAAACACCTTTTTTGTAAGGGACCACCAAAGGACTATTGTGGCCAAGTTTGGTGCCAATAGATGATTTGCCAATTAATTAGGGTCCATGCAAGTTTTAGTCAAATTTTTTGTTTTTTTTGTCAAACCTTGAAAGGGAAATTACTCCTACACCGGACAAACAAACATTAAACATAACATACACACTTGTTTTAAAGTACGGTCGTCGTGCTTAGCCATCCTGGACAAAGTAATTCCCTACACAATATTTATGACATTCTGCAGTAAGTTAGCATATTTTCGATTTTTTAATACTTTCCTACTCAATGAGAAGACAGTTCAAGTTAGTACAGTTGTTTATTTTTTT
>MJUU01000946.1:316449-370178 GCA_002080025.1 Modiolus philippinarum
GGGACCATCTAAGGACTATTGTGGCCAAGTTTGGTTTCAATTGGTTCAGTAGTTTCAGAGGAGAAGATCTTTGAAAGTGTTTTCCCATAGGGTCCAATTTTAAAACTATGATCTCCGCTGGCGGCCATCTTGGATATAGCGCGGATCTGAAAAACAACTTTTTTGTAAGGGACCATCTAAGGACTATTGTGACCAAGTTTGGTTTCAATTGGCCCAGTAGTTTCAGAGGAGAAGATCTTTGAAAGTATTTTCCCATAGGGTCCAATGTTAAAACTATGATCCCCTCTGGCGGCGGCCATCTCGGATATAGCGTGGATCTGAAAAACAACTTTTTTGTAAGGGACCATCTAAGGACTATTGTGGCCAAGTTTTGTTTCAATTGGCCCAGTAGTTTCTGAGGAGAAGATCTTTGAAAGTATTTTCCCATAGGGTCCAATGTTAAAACTATGATCCCCGCTGGCGGCCATCTTGGATATAGCGCGGATCTGAAAAACAACTTTTTTGCATGGGACCATCTAAGGACTATTGTGGTCACGTTTGGTTTCAATTGGCTCGGTAGTTTCAGAGGAGAAGATCTTTGAAAGTGTTTTCCCATAGGCTCCAATGTTAAAACTATGATCCCGGCTGGTGGCCATCTTGGATATTGCGCGGATCTGAAAAACAACTTTTTTGCAGGGGACCATCTAAGGACTATTGTGGCCAAGTTTGGTTTCAACTGGCCCAGTAGTTTCAGAGAAGAAGATCTTTGAATGAAAAGTTTACGCCGGATGGGCGACGGACGGACGGACGGACGACGGACGAAAAGTCATGCCAAAAGCTCACCCTGGCTCTAGCCTGGTTAGCTTATAAAACCGGTTTTCGGGCCAGCACAGAAGTACTGGCTACTGGGTTGGTGAATACCTTCGGGGACTAACAGTCACCAGCAGAGGCATCGACCCAGTGGTAATAAGTAACAAAATACCGAACTTACTGTGACTTTTACCTTCCGCATATGTGCATTTCAACAACTTATGTTTCTTCAGTGAAAATCAAATCAAAACAAATGGAAATCCATTAACTGAAATGTGTAGAATAATTACTTATAGGGTTTAAATAGAAAACCCAAAACCAGCAAAGGCCAGGGCTATGCAAGAGGGAGATACTTCTTAGTTTTTAACAAAGTTTTCTTGAATTTGATATTGCAACTTTTCAAAAAAAATCGATTTTCGTATGAAGTTGGCCTTTTAAGTTAACAGGAAATAAATTCCCTTTGACAAGCAGACCAGTGATAAAAAAAATCAAATAATTTATTGTATAACCATTTTTCTCTAATGATATGTCAAGTTTAAACCGGTTTTGACCCGTTAGATAAATTTTCTTTATTCAACGTATGTTGAATGAAACCCCGCGCTATTTCCCGCCAAATCTATTTTGAATACAATTCTCGGTGTTTATCATTTATCATTAGAGAAAAAGATTACACCACTTTATCCCGATTATTACAATATTTTATCCACTCTCGATAGTTAAATTTTAAAATTTTAAAATGCTCGGCAAGCCTCGCAATTAAAATTTTAAAATTTAACTATCTCTAGTGGATAAAATATGGTAATGAACGGGATCTTGTGGTGTAACCTATATATCTTTTTTGCTACAACAGCTTTGAAATTTTGGTCATAGGAACCCAACAAAAGACATCAACTTTCTGTTTATCAGATAGTTTTACCAATATGTAGTAATTAATGTTTTAACATTATTACAAGTATTGTGTAGTTTGAGACCATGCATGTCATATCCCTTTAATGTCATTACAAGTGCTTACAGACTTGCTATTAAACTCTTAAATCATCTTTACGACCAACAAGCTATTATATACCTCAATAAGCAGTTGGTCATGACTGTGTCTTGCTTGTTTAAATTCAAAACTGAAATAAATCGAAATGGATATTAGCTTTCGAAAATAAATATTTCGGATTAAATTCAATTTAGAATTTAGAAACACGTGTACAGCATAACTAAATTTACTGTTCATTTTTGCAACTTTGGTATTTTTGTATTTAGAAACCATTGGACCGATGCCACGGCTGGTGGACCAGAGGTCTCCGAGGGTATTCACCAGTCCAATAGTCAAACGTGTCTGGCACGAAAATTTCCCGAGCGATTTATAGAAATTTACAGTTTTATCAAAATTCTAACCCTTTAGAAATACTACGGCTTCATTCCGTGTATGGCACTCGGTGGATGTTCTAAGTACTGGATTTGGCTTCCTATTTCGATATTTTTGGTAATGAGTACTTTATGTTTACAATTTTTTGATTATGGCTTTCCATATTATTTGATTTTAATGCTGCTGATGAGAGGTTACTCCTTGAAACACGTGTACAGCATAACTAAATTTACTGTTCATTTATGCAACTTTGGTATTTTTGTATTTAGAAATAAACTCAATATCACATAATAAGTTCAAAGTAAACATGATAAAATGGACAATAACAGCATTTTTGTTCATTTTTGCGTAAATCTATTACTGGTGGCTGAAGCTAGCTGTGACAAAAAGAAATTAACTGACTTGTATTGAAAATTCAAGCGATAGCAAACGAGAAATTACAAAAAATATTTAATATTTTGTCTTATGAATGTGTTGTTCGTAAATAGGTGAAAAAAAAATGATACTTTACACAAGAATTAAGACCAGAAAAAACATATAATATCACCTTCTTGCTATAAGATTATGCTTATATCGTTCACTTATGTTTATAACTACTACTATTTACATTGTCCTTTGAGAATGAATATTCTTTATGCTTTCTCTAGGAATGGGACTGGCATCTATACATGATACTAATGCAGTTATATTTTTCAAATTCCATTTTCAAATGAAATTTGCCGTCAAATCTTTTGCAATAATTATAAGAAGTTATTTAAGAACACTTTGCCAGTTAAGTTTATGTTTGTTGACGATCCCGCATCCATGCATGGTTCAAGTCACATGGAATGAAATGTGTTCAAAAGCTAGATGCGTTCCGAAGGCAACTATATGGTTATTGTTACCTATACAAAAATGTATCCCTTTCGCAGAGCTAGGTTGTATACAGAATCCATTAATTTTGGATTTTTGTTTCTAATGCACTGCCTGGAAGGGCGGAAATGAAATGTTGCATACGTACATGTATTCATCGATTTGCTCATAAATTAGTATACCACTTTTGAAGAAATTCTGTAGATGTATAGTTGATAGGCACCCACTATAGTCCACTTTAACTGCGATTTTATTACTCTATTCTCTCACAGATTTGAAATACATGATTTAAACAATTTTAGCCAAAAACAGCTTTATGAAATTTGCAACAATGGTGAACAATATCGAAGTAGACCTATCTTGTTTCGTTTAATAAAGATCTGATTTTCTTTTGTTTCATACAAATCACTTATCGACCAGGAATAGCTTCTTTATTTCTGTTGTAGTTAACTTCCTGTGACATATCAGTTAAATGTTACTAGTGTGAATATTTATGTTATCGCCTCCGTGTTCAACATGTTGCTTTCCTTTAAATTGGCAAGCGATTAACGTGATCAATTTTCATTATGTACCTGACAACAACCTGAGTTAAGATAATAAGAAAATGGAGATTTTAATAACCATATTACGGACGATTAAGTTGTTTTTTCATACAGGCAAGTTGCTATTGGCAGGCGAGATAAGGGATCTGACTATTTCAATGCAACATTTAATCTGCCATGAAAGAAAACAATTATATAACATGCACATTGATTAAAATTGTCAGACGATGATACCTCTATTTTCTCATGTCTCTAGGGTATTTATATGCATGTCTAATTTGAAAAAATACATTAAGAACATCGATAGTGAATTAAATCGGGTTTAGAATTGTTCAAAGAACTTGTGGCGATGTCTATAAAATTCTAATAAATTGAATGACCGGCTCATCACTCATTTAATCTTATTAACAGGTTCCTTGCTCATATAATCTTATAAAACGCTATCTGTTTTTGAATCTGTATGTAATACAGCGCAGGAGCCGACACGATATATTTTACGTAAGGATATGGAATAAGTGAACATGAGACCATAACACATATATTAACTCCAACCGCAATAATATGTCCATTTCGGAAATTAATTCCTCATCAGCAGCACTAGAAACCAAACATATGAAATCCATAATTTCAAAGAAAATGTTTAGAATGCATAAAACAAAACGAAATCCGAATAATATATCTGTTTTGGAAGGAGGAAAGGATGTTAGTCCTACGCATGGATAGCTTTCACGTAGCCCTCAGGTGTCTTTGTACACACAACTTTCTCTTCCAGGTAGTTCCAGTCGATGATCGTCCTCGGAAAGAATGAGTTCTTGTAATTTTCACTATTGCATGTGATAGGTTTGAATGATTTGGTGATATTGCATTCTTGTCCTTTAATAATATTTAATGATACAGTCCTTTGAAATACAAAAATACCGAAGTTCCTGTACACGTGTTTCAAGGAGTTATCCAAAAGTAGTCAAAAAAGAAGTACTCACTACCAAAAAGATCAAAACAGGACGCCAAATCCAGTATCAAGGACATCTACAGAGAGCAATACACGGAATGAAGCCTCAGTATTTTAAGGGGTTCGAACTATGATAAAAACAGTAAATTTCTATAAAATGCATGGCAATTTTTTCATGTCAGACAAGTCTGACTATTGGACAGGTGAATACCCTCGGGGACCTGTGGTCCACCAGCAGTGGCGTCGGCCCAATGGATCCAAAATACAAAAATACCGAAGTTGCAGAAAAAAACAGAAAATTTCGTTATGCTGTACACGTATTTCAAGGAGTAACCTCTCATCAGCAGCATTAGAATCAAATAATTAATATGGAAAGCCATAATCCAAAAGTAGTCAAAAAGAAGTACTCACTACCAAAAAGATCAAAACAGGACGCAAAATCCAGTATCAAGGACATCTACCGAGTGCAATACACGGTATGAAGCCTCAGTATTTGTAAGGGGTTCAAATTATGATAAACAAAGTAAATTTCTATAAAGTGCATGGTAATTTTTCATGTCAGACAAGTCTGGCTAATGGGCTGGTGAATACCCTCGGGGACCTCTGGTCAACCAGCAGTGGCATCGGCCCAATGCTTTCAAAATACAAAAATACCGAAGTTGCAGAAAAAACAGTAAATTTTGTTATGCTGTACACGTGTTTCAAGGAGTAACCTCTCATCAGCAGCATTAGAATCAAATAATATTGAAAGCAATAGTCCAAAAGTATAGTAAAAAAAGAAGTTTTTAATTCAGTAGCTCATATTTGTGTTCAATTCCGTTGATTTTCCAGAAACTCGTGATGGTTTATTGCCTGTACCAGCCCCTCCACCACTTTGTAAAACATGATTATTCTTTCCGTCGGTTTTCGAGTGGCTTTAATTTGAATTCTTCAACCATTTTTTAGTACAGCCAGTGTCTCTTGATTAAAAATCTTTCCGTATAAAAAGGACTGCTGTTTTTTTGGTGATGCTTCAATCTTATCAATATCTTTGTATAAGTATGGACCCAGATGACAACTCCGTATTCTAAAGTCGGTTTCACTTTCTTTAGATAATGGAAATCTCACGATTTCAGCCTTATTTTTACACTGATCTTTATCATATTTGGTATGTATATCAAGAATGATCATACATAACTGAAAAACGTTGAATTCGCCGTTTATGACATGCACAAAAGTCTGCAGTCATGTGCATTTTCACAATTTTTTCAAACAGGTGAAAATTTCTAAGTGTTGGATTGTTCTATTTTAAGGGCGACCAAGTAACTTGATGAATTAGATGACCCGAGTTGACCCATCTAATAATAGCAAGGTGTATTCGTTAGGAGTTAACAATTGTCTTCCACGGACTTTTTGTTTGTAAACACCGAATAGAAATTAGCAGGACATTAACAATTCATTTCAAATATTTCTTTTGGGTTTAATGCGTGCATATTTCAATTACATGTTTAAGTATTTTGTTGAATTATATCATTTACGGGTATGTTTTTCTTAAATCAAAAGGGGTCCAAGCACATGGTAGAAACCAAAGTGAGACTTGTTTATCATCTGACTTAAAGATATACCTGCCTTTACCTATTTCAGAATGGTCCAATCTAGTCGATAATTGTGCGCAGAAAATATCATCCATATAAAAGCATGGAGCATTTTTAAAAAGTGTTTTTTCCTTCAACATGAATTGGAAAGCATCAAATCAAAAGTGGTTCCAGAAGTGTATAATATTTTTAGACAACCATGCGAAATCCGGTGCCGAAATATGCAATATTAAAGTCAGTAGAATAGAATTTCCATTATCTAAAGGAAGTGAAATAGACTTTAAATTCATTCAATACCAATGTTGAATAATAAACGGAAATTTCGTTATGTTGTATATTTGTTTCAAGCAATAACATTAAGGAGTGAAATACGGTATCATGTGGTACTGCGGATTTTACAAGGGCATCAACGACTACCATCTGTACACAAAAACTATTTCTTTGTAATTTTTAAATAAGCTTGCATAATGTTCATTCATTGCTGATGCAGTTAACGTCAAATGATTCGAGCAGTATTTAACATAAAACAGTGATTACAAAGTGCAGTCGTGTTTTGAATTTAAAATGGAAGTTATTGAAATAATTAAATAAAGTCAACAATGCGCAACATTATATGTCATGATGTTTTACTTCCATGAGCTTCGAGGCAAAATAACAAAAACAAACACATAACTAGAGATTGTGTCTGTAAGACACGGATGCCCCGCTAATAAATTTATCGCAAAAGATAACCTAAGTCAATTGGGCATACAATAAATCCCCTCTCAATGATGGAATATTGTGTGTAGTTGCTTAGAAGTGGACCTAAACCCAAAAATTAAACAAAGTCATTCAAGCATAAAATGTAGGTCATGAATACCCAATGCTTCATGATACAGGTAGTTCTCCTATAGATGAATGTTACAGTGAAATATCATGATGCTACAATACTTAGTCATTGAGAAACAGCCTTAAATGCAAAAATAACCAAAGTCACTGAAGCGTAAAATATAGGTCAAAGCCTCCTAATTGTCAGTGATTTGTGTAGTACTCATCAAGACAATTAATTTGATGAAATATCATTGTCTTATATTGTGTAGTAGTTGAGAAATGGACCTTAACACAAAACTTAACCAAAGTCACTGAAGCGTAAAATATAGGTCAAAGCCACCTAATTGTCAATGATTTGAGTAGTACTCATCAAGACAATTAATTTGCTGAAACATCATTGTCTTATAATGTGTAGTAGTTGAGAAATGGACCTTAACGCAAAACTTAAACAAAGTCACTGAAGCATAAAATGTAGGTCAAAGCCACCTAATTGTCAATTATCTAGGTAGTACTCGTCAAGGCAATTTATTTTATGTAACGTCATTGTCTTATAATGTGTAGTTGTTGAGAAATGGACTTACATGTAAAACTTAATTTCATCACTCAATCATGAAATGTAGGTCAAAGAGTCAAACTGCCTAGTGAACTCTGTAGTACTATCAAAGATCTACCTACTGGCCTCCTATTATTGTTCTATACCTTACAGTTTCCGAGAAATGTACCTTAACGCAAAACTTAACCGGACGTACGAACGTACGGACGGAAGGACGGACAAGGGTAACACTATATGCCCCGCCCACGAATGTGGAAGGGGCATATAGTGTAACCCTTGTCCGTAAAAAGCAATTTCACCAGAAATGAAATAAGCTGATCATATCTACTCATCATACGATGAATATTACTTTTATAAACAATGAATGGAAAAGTATTCTAAGTTTTATCACACATACACAATTCAGTTTTGTAAACATGAATGAAACGAATACCGAGGCAAGAAAAACGGCAGTATTTCGGCAACATAGAATAAACTTTAACAAAAAAGAAACAGCGTAAGGGACCGACCATTTAACTTGAAGGGGGGGCTATGGTTTTTTTCTAAAAAAATATTTTGGATCTGTTTTATGTGAAAAAAATATTTTGGCTGCCAAAATGATGTAAAAAAATTTCTGAAGAAGGCTTTCTGCCCAAAAAAATAATGTTAATTTGGAAAAAAAATATTTTGTTGATACGCATGCGAAAAATAAATAATCTGTCCAGAAAAAAAACCATAACCCCCCCCCCTTCAGGTTAAATGGTCGGTCACTAAGAAAATTAACGTCACAAAAATAAAGTAGTAAATTCAACAAGAACATAATAATTATGTATCATCATTTAAATAACTATCATATGAAATTTGATCCTGCATAAACGTTTTGTAATACTTGTACAAATTATTTACAAAAGTATTAAATAACAAAATACCGAAGTTATTGTGAATTTAGTTTCTGCATATGAGCATTTCGACAACTTATGTCTCTGCAGTGTAGATCAAACCAAAACATTATTTTCAAAATGATAAGGATGTATTTTATAAATGATGCCATAATAATGCAAAATAACATTTTTATCCCTAATAGATCAAAATCCAGATCACATTGATTGGTCGGCGTGAAGCCGAAAAGTATTACATTATTGTTATACCCTCTCTCATTTTATAATGTTACCATCACTATATTTATATATATACATTTAAAGATCACTCAATAAACCCGTAATAGTAATAGTCAACGTGCATAGCATATATAGCAACCAAAAGACCAAAAACACGTAATTAGATCATAGAAATCCAAACAAGAAAACTTCGATCGAAGTCGATTAGGTTCACTCTAGCATAACATAAATCCAACTATTATTGGCTTGCTAAGACATGTCCAGACTCTTTCAGTTTTAAATAGGCTTGTCGAGACAGGTGCAGACTATTTAAGTATGAAATAAGACTTGTCAAAATAAGTCGAAACGTTTTCAATACAGGTTCAGACTGGTCGAGACTGTTTCAGTAAAAGTAAAGACTAGCCGAGACTTGTTGAATAAATTTCAGACTGAATTAGACTTTTGTGGAGGCAACTTCACTAATTTTCAGAAAAATGAGACTGTTAAGGTACTTTTAGCGCGAAAAGTGCCAGTTTCAGACATTCTGTCTTTTGTAGTGCATGTCAGTTTACAATCAGTTGCATCGTGTGTTCTTTCGGTGAATTTTATTTTGTTCGGAACGTATAGGAATAAGAAAATACGTTTCTAAGTATTATTTGTACGAATAAAAGAACTGACTGACCAGTCAAATAAGAATAATAAAGCAATATTAGATTTGATTAAAAAAAAGATTCGTGAATACGTGTTGTCATTTTTCTCTTAAGATTGTGGCCATGGAGTTAGTAGTCTACCTGTATTAGGTTTTATTCGTATATTTATTATACTGTACGGAAACGGGACAGATAAAGGGGAGGTTTAGGTACCCATAAACCGGTTTAATCCTACCGCTGGCTTTCGCTAGTGCCGGTATCAAGTCCGGCTATCCCGAGTTCCTATCGTTGTTTACATTTGTCTTATGTCTTATTCGTGGTTTCCTTGTAGTTCCTTTCCAGGTTATGGCATGTTATTGTAATTTTCAGCCATTGAAGGTGTTTCCTGTAATCCTTTTTTTTACATTTAGAATAAGTATTATTATGCAATAACATGTCACTTAAAACCTTGCAGTCACTTATTATAACACATCTTTACAACTAGAAAAAAAATTCATGGTATAAAATTTATCTTCTTATATTACAATGTATCTCTAACTCGAGACAATTTTTTCATGATTCAAACAGTTCTCGAAACGGTAGTAAAATGTTGGTTAGTCCATAGATTGAAAGACAAATAGGGCAGTACGAAAACATAATGGATACAAAAGGAATGTTCGTAAATGAGGCCGACGGTGCACCAAAATATACTGTTCTATTTGCATGCATTTTTGTGTTGTTTCTTTTTCTAATGATCCGAAAATTTTAGAAATATCATGAATTGGTCCTTCTAAAAACAACGGCAGAATACCGTAGGAACAAAGCAAAAGTTTACATGAAGTTTAGAGACAAGGTAAAAGCAAGAACACCAGAAGACGGGAAGACCAAAGACACTACATACCCACAAAACACACAAGCACTACAATTACAACACAAAAGACTAAAGCACGAACAGTGTGAACTCTCAAAAAACAGTGACATCAGGTGCTCCGGAAGGGTAAGCATGTCCTGCTCTGTATACAGCACCCGTCCCACTGTCAGTGGGTCAATCCAGAGTTTGGTCAAAACCGGTAATGTTAAATCCGGGAAGACGTGAATCTAGTTAAATGTCTTTTGTGACACTGACATTTCATATCTATCTTTGATGTCGTGGTAACGGCCATAGAAGTTCTGAAGTGATGAAAGTAACAATGGCTGAACATTTCCCTGACTCAGCAGTTTTTGTGACAGTGCTTTTGCTTTCTAAGTGGCTTAAAACGACATTTAAGGAAAAGTCACAACAAAAGCTTCAAATTCGACATTATCTTAAAATTTGCTTTCGTCTTTAGATTTAAATTTTTCTCAGGTTCATGATATTTCAAAACCTACACGTTCATGCAGTTTATAATTTTGAAACGAATGATATCCATCAATTCTTTACGGCTTTTAACGACATCTTTCATATTCCTTTTTGCACATTAGCTGTCAAGCAACTTCTTTTCAACTTTTACACTAATAACTGTTGTATATTGGCACTAATATTTATAATATGCTATTTGTTAACTTGCTATCGTTTCTTTTTGCGTTCTAAGTTTACAATATATATTTGAATAAGCGTTTGGTGTTCCTATTGATTCAATCTCACTGTAGGAGAAAATATAAATACGCCAATGAAATTGGTTTATATAAATTTGACAGCGACCTTTAAACTGTAGAAACTGTACCCAAATTAACTTTCACACAACTCTCATATTTATATTTGATTATGCAAATGAACCCTTGGACAGTCGTTGTTTTCGTCTCTTGTCTTCATTGTTGTTTTTCTAGTGCAGTTGCCTTGTCATTGAAGTTCCCGGCTATTGTGGTTATTTACTGTTATCCTGTTTTTGTAAGTATACTTGACAATAAATTATGCTTCTGTAAGTTGGTAATTTCCTCAGCTTAATGCAAATAAACGTGGTCTTAGTATGGCATGGTGAACGAATTTTATGTTTACATGTATTGACAATACTTCAATGTTCTAAGGATCTTGATTGGTCATATTTTGATATTAGTGTAAAATCTTTACAATTCTCTGATTTTTCACTCATTTCAAACCAGCGAGATTATTTGCCAAGTGCTCCATAACTACTTTATATAATTTCATTGTATGTCTAATGAGCAACATACTGGCTATTTTTGCTGTTTAGTCATATGTTAGAAATGCAGACATATTTGAAAGTCTTTATTTTAAATTACCTTTTATTTTTATTTTCCTGTAGAATACCTTTTTCGCTATCCAAAACATTGATACATTGTATCAGATTCATAGAAAAAGTGTTGATTTTAGTCATTGAAAAAAAAATCATTGAGGGTACACCAATAAGATTTCTTCACTAGCAGTTATGTAATGATCTCGTTTTTCTCATTTTGATCTTATCACAAAGGCATATTTTAAATACCATTGTTTTTCTTTGGCAATTTTTAAAAGTAAATAACATTTATTTTTCTTTGTAAATTGTGTTTATCACATTGTAGTACCGGTATTTCTTCACCAAAAGAAATGGTGTATGTTTAGATATCACAGTTTTTCACTGGTTCTTTGGATAATATCAAATTTCTGGTTCCAGAAGTGGTGATGGGGGCAAAGTTGATTTCTAGAGGAACCATAAAATTGCTACTGTTTGAATAGCCGGAAAATAAAGTGTAAGTGTTTTATTGTGCCGAAATTGAAAGTCTTTGACCGGTCAATTGTTACATAGATTATTGACCGGTGAAGCATTGTGGACGGTTGATGTCACAATGACAGCTTTAATAATATAACGTAATAATGATAATATGAATATAGGTACAATAAATATATTTATTATTTTGATTGTTGAATCATTATCAGAATGTTCAATGGGTCCTTCAAAATGCTAATTTCTAAATGCATGTTAATTTACGGTTAATAACAAATGTTTTCCGTCAAATTTAACCTTTTAATTTGAAGATCTTGTGCATCAATGTGACATTACCGGTCATTAGTCTCACATCGATCAATATTTTCAAGATTGTTTTACCAATGACGTCAAAATGACGCCCGTAATCTTGATTGGCTATTAGAACAATAGAAAGTTTATAGTTTCATGAGACACAACTTTTTCTCGACGCGAAGCGGAGGGAAATATTTGATGTCAATCGGAACCATAAAATTGCTATTTTTACAAAAGCCAGTTATTAAGTGTTTTATTTTTTCGAAATCAAAGGCGTCAACGGTCCATAGTTTCAGACTTTTGTGGCCGGTGAAAGACTATTTGACCCATGACAATTGAGGTATAATATACAGTTATTGACTGTTGCGACCACAACAACTGTTTATTAAACCTGAAGACATCGGCAACAGTTTGGTTTGAGGATCTAACAAAACGGCTATTGTTCGATAAACCAGTTTATAACTTTTTTTGTATTTACATGTGCATGTGGTTACTTTCTGTTGTAAGAAAGTCATAACAACGGCCAAAATAAATTGACCATCAAAGTACACTACGTGTGAATTTATATTTTATATACTAGTATTAATTAGTCTCGCACATTACTTCAGTAATCTTTTTCTACTGTATTTCAAAATTCTATCAAACCTACAGAAGATCTGACAAAAAGTTTAAAAATTCATTTTTTCCATTTGTCCCCGTTTAGGCCTTTTGTTTCTCAAAAAGGGTAAATGCTACTACAGTTGTACAATTTTATTAGAATAACATAAAATAAATCCCGATAAATAAAAAGGATTCTACAGGCAAATATGTGAAAAGAGCCAATTTCACCCTTGTTTTACCTCTGTGACCTTAACCTTTGACATGACCTAATTTTTTTGCACATTAGTGTTCCTATTGACTAGACGTTTACACTTGCCAAGTATAAATATAGATTACACCACAAGATCCCGTTCATTACCATATTTTATCCACTAGAGATAGTTAAATTTTAAAATCTTAACTGCGAGGCTTGCCGAGCATTTTAACATTTTTAAATTTAACTATCGAGAGTGGATANTCGGGATCAAGTGGTGTAATCTTTTTCTCTAATGATCAATGATAAACACCGAGAACTGTATTCCGAATAGATTTGGCGGGAAATAGCACGGGGCTTTATTCAACATACGTTGAATAAAGAAAATTTATCCAACGGGTCAAAACCGGTTTAAACTTGACATATCATTGGCGAAAAACCCTATATTACACAGTTCAAAGGTTATAGCCAAGATTAAAGTTTCGGACGCACAGACACACAGACGGGACAAAAACAATATGCCCTCGATCCCGTCGATCTGGGGGCATAAAAATCAGCAACTTTAAAGGGAACAGTTAATGAATATTTTGTTCAAAGTAATCAAAATTGTTAAAGTGGTTTTATAGAAGGAGATTGTCGAATGCATTTCCAAAGGGTCCTTTGTTAAAATATCAGTTTTATGCATTGGTGGCCATTGTTGATAAGCAAAAACAGAATATCACAAACTTTAGAGGGGACCACGAGAGGATTATAACGCTAAAATTTAATCAAAATTTTTCAAACAGTTTCAGAGGTGATGCTCTTTGTATGTCTTTAACAAAGGTCAAATAATAAACTATGCTCCCCGCTAGAAGATATCTTGAGCGAGGTAAGAACATAAAAATTGTGAACTTTGAAGGGGATTACCAAAGGACTGTCATAATACACCTTAATCAGAATTGCTCAAGTCGTTTCGGAGGAAAGATCTTTGAACTAATTTTCAATAAGACCAATGTTAAGCTATGTTCCCTGGCCGCCGCCATCTTGGATAAGATGCGAACCTGCTGGACATACGGAAAATTATAGTCCTTGATAAGCTGAACACTTTAATTCAAACTCGATCTCACAGAAATTATTACATCAAAGTAAAAACGTATAAAAACGTGAAAATTGACAGAAAAAAGGGCAATAAAAACTATATGGGTCGTCAGATTTTCTGTAAAATTGCAGGACATGTAGGTCCTACTCTGTTGATCATTTTTGTAATTAAAATTTAACCTCTATTTTCTATCGTTTTTAATATGCAAGATGAAAAGTTACTAAAAAAATAGGAAAAAAATCAGAAAAGGGACAATTACTCCAAGACGGGTTATCGTATATTCTCCAGAATTGCAGTGTAGGTAGATATGATTATGCTGATCATTTTTGCTCCGGTGTAAGGTTTTTGATACCTAATTATTTTTTTTTTATTAATTTACTTATAAACAACAATTTATCCACAGGTGCTCTTTTAAGTAAAGACGCCCATGTTGTTTGGTCCTCGGAATTTTCGGGTACAATTTTGAATCTAAATACCCGGATGGTGATTCAGATCAAGCTTGGTTTAAATTGGCACAGTGATTTTAAAAAAGCTTTTTTTCAAAAAGTTTCCGACAGACGGACGCCAAGGAATGACAATACATCACATGTGCTTGCGGACCAAGTGAGCTGAAAACCGATAACATTGCCATTTTTAATTATAAACAACGATAACAAAAGAACTGCGTGACGTCGTAACCCAATAAAATTTGATATTCCAATAAGATCATGCAACAGTAAGCAATTGGACAATATTTCAAAAACTGTTGATCGGCAACAACCTCTTCAGACCTTAATTCAATATAAATAGTCAAATTCTATAAGAAATATTCTACTGTTAACCCTTTCCTCCATGAGACTTGGCTGAGGAGTCAATTATTGACCATTTTGAATTGAGCTAGAAAATCAAAATGTTCTAGTTTCTTTGAAAACAACGGCAATAGAATACCGAAGGAACAAAGCACAATATTACACAAATCAAAATCCAGAAACAAGGCAAAAGCAAGAACACCAAAAGACGGAAGACCAAAGACACCACATGCCCACAAAACACACTAACATTACATATACAACACAAAAAAACTAAAGCACTAACAGTGTGAACTCTAAATAAACAAGAGTGACATCAGGTGCTCCGGGAGGGTAAGCATGTCCTGCTCTATGCACAGCACCCGTCACACTGTCAGTGGGTCAATCCAGGGTAAAGTCAAAACCAACCGGTAATGTCAAATCCGGGAAGACGCGAATCTAGCTGAAAATGTCAGTTTTTATTTGTGACACTGACATTTCATATCTATCTATGATGTCGTGATGACGGCCATAGAATTTCTGGAGAGACGAAAGTAACAAAGGCTGAACATATCCCTGACTCAGCAGTTTTTGTGACAGTGCTTTTGCTCTTTCCACAAAGTCACTGTATGTACTGCACGCTCTACAGTAACGAATTAATTGTGAAATATATACTCCATATGCTGGGGATGCAGGTACATTGCTGCAGAGAAAGGGAAATTGAAATTGAACCAAAAAGGTTCATGCTTGGTGGAAGTACACACTGGCCTAGTGTCCAGGAAAAATGCTATCAAAAGCTGGTTCCTTGTTACCATGGAGACAAGGGGGGCCTCAAAGGGACCAAAAAATGCATTTTTGAAATATTTTGACTCCTAAATCAGGTTTCAAATTTTTTTAAAATCTACAGTACTTACCACAGCCAGCAAGTCAACGAAATTCAAAAATCTATCTTTTGAGCTATAGCCTAGGCTTTCTAGCGAGGATGTATGGTACCCGAGCTTGCCTAGCGGTGAAGGGGCTTCTACCCCTTCGAACCCCCAGGACAGAGGAGGGCATATCCCCCTATGGAACCCCCTGAGATATCTTTTTAGTCCCTGGAAAAACACTCAATTTTTTTTGCCCAAGCTATATTAAGTTCAATACCCATACCCTTATCCTAAAGCCTTTAAAAAGCCTTCCTGTAGCTCTGAAAAAGGGGGATTGAGGCGTCAACAGGAGACTAAATGAAGGAAAGGATTAATTAAGTATATACATATTGTTGTAATTACTCCACTTTGGGTGGTTGTCTCTTTGACACATTCCCCGTTTCCCTTTTTTTCCTATATAAGTATTGTCATTTTGTCATTGTTGAAACAATACTAGAATTTTCACTGGGGACTCCAAAATGCCATTTATCATTTTGATGTTAAGACATCGTTGAAAATCAAAAATGTTGTCCTTAAAACCTTCAAATAAAATTTGGGATTCCTGAAATTAAAATTTTGAGATCGCAGAAAAATTTTTATACATTTATTTACTAAATGTGACATCTATAGAAAGTTTATGGTTTACCGAGAACTATATTTCCTGAGGAATACCTCTCTCGTGCATAGTTTGTTCGTAGCTTTCGGTTATTTGTTCTCTTTCCACTTTTAGGCATCGTTCGGTTTTCTTCAACTGTTTTGATTAGATCTGCACTGAAGAGACATACTTTGTCAAAAAGGACATCTGCAACTTATTTTACAGTTAAGTTCTCTACGATAAATATACAGACTGCAGTGGTCCATGTCATATGCATTTAGAAAATATCGAAGTCCAAAGACAGGGCAAAAACGAGAACACAGAAAACAATGACGCTAGACACAAAAACAATGACGGTAGACAGACACAAAATTACAACGTTCAGAACAAAGGCACTCACAGTGTGAAACTGAGAGTGACATCAGGTGCTCCGGAAGGGTAAGCATGTCCTGCTCTGTTAACAGCACCCGTCACACTGTGAGTGATTCAATCCGGGAAAGTGTCAAAGTCGGTAGTCAAATCCGGGAAGACGTGAATCTAGCTGAAAATGTCCACTTTCATTTGGGATACTGACACGTCATATCTTTCAATGATGNAACAAATCCCTGACTAAGCAGCTTTTGGGACAGTGCTTTTGCTCTGTTCAAAAAATCACTGTTCAAACTACAAGCTCGACAGTAACGAATCAACTGTGAAATGTACACTCCATAGGCTGGAGAGGTAGGTATATTGCTGCTAAGAAAGGGAAAGTTCACTATGGGGAAATTAAAATTATCACGCTTGTCATATAGCTTAGATTTCAAACGTCCATCTTCGTCAATATACAATAAAAGATCTAGGTACGAAGCTGAAGTAGGTGTTTCGGTTGTTTCTTTAATTTCAAGCTCATTTGGATAGATCTGATACTGATAGATCTGATACTGATATTATATCTGATAGATCATAATACTTAAATTTAGGATTATTAAAAGAAAGTACATCGTCTATGTAGCGGAAGCTGAAATTAAATGTTTTTGTTTTCTTTAAACTACAAAATATTGATATGTAATTACATGTCATCGAGTAGCTTACAGCCATTGATAAAAAGTCTGATATATCAAAAGTCATAGCGATTTTAAGATAGTGTAAATGTATGTAAAACCTATGTAATGATCGCTATCAAAATAATGAGACTTTTGTCGGTTTTACTGTAAATGACAATAAAGGTGTTGATCGATGTGGTATATATTATATGTCTTTAATTAATATAGTTTGTCGTTACTTATTTATGCACAGTCATTTTTGAAATACTGAATTTTCTACTATTTTTTGTCAATATAGCATAACACTTCCATAGTCTTGAATTGTAAAAAAAAGTGTTTATGAGAGAATTACAGATCTTTAATGGAGGGGGGTTGCTTGGATAGAATTCCGAAAACAAAATTCCAGGATCAGAACAGTAGCAACAAGTCGATAGAGATATCTTTACTGATGGAACAATAAAGAAACATGGGAATATTTTGACCGTATACAGATAAAATATTACAAATAAAAGACGCAAATACTAACGGGGTCGGAATATTAACAATGTAGGGATATGGAGTGAATACAAATCAGATTAAGTCTCTACAAATACATGATTAAACTAAGCAATGGAACACTTTTATTGTTGTTCTTCATCCTGAAGTCCCCTTGAAGCCTGGCTTAGTACACAGATATCTTTATCGTCGCAAAAAATTGCTAATGGTACATATATCTTTATAAAACAACATAATTATAATCGAAATAATCTAACTTGTTACAGACATGTTCATCATTTCAATAATGAAAAAAGTCTGGCTATCAACGGACAGTCTGACTTGGCCCATATTCAATATCATTGTAATAATCACATTAATATGGAGTTAGGATAGTCTGGCTCGGCATAGATAGTCTGACTTTGCATATACATTTTTACCAAGGCGACTAAAATAACATTTAGTTATGGTAGTTTGGTTTGGTACAGATATTGTAATAAAAACATCAAAGAGTCGGGATTATCTTACATGGTACAGACATAACCATCATTGTAATAAAAATCAACATGGAGTGGGGATGATCTGGCTTGGTACAGACTGTTTGACTTGTACAAACAACTATATCATGGTCACAATAAAAACAATGTGGAGGCGGGATAATCTGACATGAAACAGACCAGACTGTCTGACTTGGCACACATCCATATTATGGTGACAATAAAAAACAACATGGAGTCAGGATAATCTGACTTTGTACAAACTGTCCGACTTGGCACAAATCTGTATCTAAGAGACAATGAAAATAACAGTAGAGTCTCACTTTGTACAAACTGTCTGACTTGGCAAACATATCTGTTATTAATAAAACCAACATGGATGGAACCGGGACTGTTCGACTTGCTTCAGACATCAGTATAGCAGAAAGAAAACCATTTTAAATTCAGGACACACAATTACTAGGTGCAGATGGTTCAACTTTAAATAAACAAGGAGAAATGATAGCCTGGATTGGTCTTGGGGTTAAATAACCATAACTAGGATATATTTAATTTGTTAATTAAGGTCGATATTTTGTTACCATGTTACTAATAGTCAAATCATCCTACATGTACTAGGAAATTATTATGATTAAATATGTTTAAACAGTCCCACAAAATCACACTTTACATAGTAACATGAATTGTGCTTCAATTACTCAACGATTGCTAAAATAAGTCAGGCTTACCTTAAGATCTCAGACAGTCTAGTGGCATCTTTTAAATCCACATTATTTTCGTATAAATCCAGTAAATGAAGAAGTTTAGACTTTAAATCATCATCATCCATCTTTTTAAAATTGTCTATCACATGACATTATTTATTCAGGTAAAATGTGTGATCTCGTTTAAATTAAAAGAGGTCACCAAATTAACCGAGGACTATTTCGGAATTGTGTTTACGATAAATCCTGTGAAAGATAATTTCCTTTTCATGATGGACATACTTCAAGTCATCAATGACCCATATAATCAAAAATTATCTACACTACTGTATAATAATAAGTAATTGTCGAAGTAGACATGTATAAAGTCAACAGAATTACATGTAATCGTATGAAAATTATTAAATGTTGACAAGCGTTGAAAAACATCTGTTAATGATGCTTTTCGAGTTAGTTTGTTTTGTGGGTGACAAATGATTTCTATAAAACCTTCAAGCACACTATTGGTGACAATCAGTTCTGTCAGGTTTCTGTTTTAAATCATTTTTTTTTTAATCCAGAGTAAATTTCTCGACAAAACCAGTTCAGCTTTATAAAAATCTGCGTGTTCACATTTTCTCGTAATATTTATCATTATGCATTGATTGGCGTTGTTCTAAATCAAAGCTATTTCAAATTGCAATTGTTAAAATTAATGTCGAAACGCAGCATTTGTTGACGTGGGGTGAGATTATTCGTCTCTCTTTCAAAACGGCAGGAGCTACTCACAATTCTTCAATGCAATCCAATATGAAAATAGATTTCACAAAAAAAGAAATTTCTCAAGGTTAGATACATGATATAACATTAAAACGGGAAAAATCTTTCGAAAGTTTCAGAATCAAGCAATCGAATCTAATTCAAGTTAATTGATTTTTTTTCTAAATTTGGTACTTTGTACAAAATCGATTCTGTCCACTTTGTTCTTACTAATTCAGAGATTGTATAAATTTCCAAAAACCTTATTGTTGAGAACTCTACCAAGTGTTAAATTGTATCCACTATGTAAACTGCATCAAAATCCAACACAAAATAGAGAACATTTTTTTCAGTGTCTACACTCTAGGTATCCTTACTATTAAAAATGGATATCATTTTGAATCAGAAAAATCATCCTATGAACAGAACACAATATACAATAATGCATGCTGCAAAATTGATATAATTATGCTTGCATTCCTTTACTGTGTCTGGATTTCTCGGAACTACTTTAACAAAAACTGAAGATATATCTGATTTGTAGGCAAGCCCCAGGAAGCATACTAAAACTACATTTATAAAGTTTAAATGGTATTGTGTACCATACGATTTCAATTAAATTTTATCACCCAGTTATTAATACAGTTTATTTCTGAAGAATCAAAGTCTACACATTGAAAATAAATCTATCCATTTCACCAAGCTTTGGCAACTGTATATCAGGGTTTCGATAAAGCTGGTAGTGGACATATAAGTCGATACTCACACATTATACATTTTTTTTATTTTACAACATGGACTTTTGAATGAAGCCCCTATGGCAATAGTTGTAGCAGAAATATTGCTTTATTATTTTAATTGTCAGTTTAATATATCAAAGTAGTGGATTTTAAAAATGTGTTAAAATTTGCTTCGTTTACACTATCGGGGCGAGATATTTCGTTGTCTGTTGCATGTTAGTATACAGTATAACAGAATAATATACGATGCACAAATCGACATAAAAGATCAAGTTGGTGTCTGTCTTTCAAAGTGGATCCAAAAAAAGGCCATCTTTAGATTTTGATCAAATTTTGTATACGTATTGCCAATATCCCTGTTATTCCATGTGCAAATTTTTATGTCCGCCCTTCGTAGCGTTTCTCCAGAATAAAAGTTCTAACACGATCGAAGTTTGATCTCATATGCATTCTTTCTGAGGTTTCTTTCAGGAATCGACTTTGTTTAAATAGGAAACCGTCAACAAATCTCTCTAAAAAAATACCAAATAGTAACCACCCTTACATCACACCTCAAATACTAATTAACACGTGTCCGAAACTCATGAAATTTAACGAAGTGAAAATACTTTAAGTAATACATGCCCCTTTAATTGCCCCATATGTTTATTTCACAGCGAGTACAAATCACTCGCGAGCTAAAAATATAATGAAAAGTACATTTTCTCCCTACTTAAAAACTTGAAAAAGTGGATCCTGAAAAAGGCCATATGCAGAAATCAATTTCATATGGTTAATACGATGCATAATTATATATTTAATAATACTCATAAATTTTGTTTCCGCCCATGCCCTTTGAGGGTGGCTAGATTTTTTATTTATTATCACACAGTTTTGGCTATCAGATAGAGTTGGTTTTAAAACTTGATCAACGACATTTGTATATTTCTCATATATCTGTACAATACTGCGATTGTTGCAGCATAAGACATATAGTAAGTGAAATGTAAAAAATACCGCAAATATTAGAGATTTTTTAACCGTGGCTGTGTCATCACACATCTTGTTTATTTAAGGAGATGGCAGGTAAACAAATTTACAGGGAGACAATTTTGTGAACTACTTCCCCGCCTGAATATAATGGTTAAAAGTGGTAGGAATATATTTTCGTACGCAAAATATTTCTCTCATGCCAAAATTCTTCGGACAGTTTTGTCTTCCTGGCCACAGCCAACAGTCTCTACATGTGCACCATTCTACATGAACTCAGTGGAGGGAGTTTGCGGGTTGCGCCCATCGAAGTGTGCTTGAACAGCGTATCATCAATCTTCGGAACAGTCCGTCCCGGAAGGTTAAATGTTTTTAAACAGAATGACGTATACTTAATATAGTTTTCATATCTACCTATCATTCGTTTTCTGTCATTAATTATTTTGTTTGTAAACCCTGATTATACACAGAACGTTAAAAATGTATTTTATTATTCTTCCGTGTTTTTTATGTTTCAAGTACATAGCTCATTCAAATTTAGTCTCGGATCAAAATAGTTAACACCGAAAATTTAGACATTTTTTCTCTCTGTTATGTATATTTTAGATTTTATTAATATTTCATATTTTCATTTAAATTAGTGTTCTCCGTGTACGACAAGCACACAAATACTCTTATCTGTCTATTTTATATGACATTCAGCTGTCTTGTAACATATATTTTAATATTCAGAATTTATTTCTTTGTTTTAAATATCTTTTTTTTATTTTGATAATTATATTAATCTAAATATCAATTTAAAAAGTGTTTGTCTCGACTTTTTAACTCGAAAGCCATGAAATGGCTGGAGAGTTGTTAAAAACAATGACAAGAAAAAAATCACGTTAGGCTTCAGGCCTATTAACAGCTCTAAAAGATTATCTTCGTGCCGTTCCGATAAAATATAGTGCGAAAGTTTCTTTCAAAATCGTATACATTGTGTATTTAAGTTATATTTCTTTATTTCTTGAGTTGAATATGGTGTTGTTATATTAAATTGAAAACAATATGCATGTTTATCAAATTACTCGTTTTTTTTATATTGCGTGTCGGATCAACGCGCCTGCCGCGCAGTAATTTGTCAAAGATGAAAATAACATTTGTTTACCTGTGACATGTGTATTGCATATATCTATAGCAATGAAATCAACATACATACGAAATCACACAATCCGATTATTTTCATTTATTACGGAATAACTAATTACATGCAGACGTATGCATCAGTTCTTTGGATGACTACGAAGTTTTTGCCACGTGAAGATTTTCAGGGCTTTCGAGTTTCAGGTCCATCGGAGCTTTTATTTGTATATTGCATGGTAAACGGGACAACTTTGCGCCTGATCCATAAAATGTGTACTTGACATGCTGAACTTGCAAGCAGCAGTTTTGAAAACCGAAAACAATAATGGAATTAAAAAATGCACATTTTGGTGCACTAATATTAGATTTTCTACCTGCTTTCATCATTTTCAACTGTATGTAAGATATTTGATATCGGTAACCTAATCAAAAATGATATTTACCACATTTAGGTATGTAGGCTTCATGATTTGATTTGTGAATAATTAAACTAACAAGTGTGGATCGTATTGCAGGGCAATACTAAGTCCCCTACCGGAAATCAAAGCTTTAATTGTTACACCAGCAAAAATAGTAAAAAAGTTTACTGAGTCAAAGGCCCACAACTCTGTCAAAAATCAGTGGACTGGAAGCAAACTTAAGCTTGTTCTGTAACTCATTGAGGTAGACTCACATACCAAATATTAGATAAATACCTGCAATGGTGTAGAAAAAATAAAGAGCGGAAAACTGATATTTTACTAAAATTTTCTAAGTCAAAGGCCCATAACTCTGTCAAAAATCAATGGACCGGAACCAAACTTAATCTTGATCTGTAACTTATTGAGGTAAACTTACATACCAAATATTAGATCAATACCTGCAATTGAGTAGAAAAAAAATGCGGAAAACTGATATTTTACTAAAATTTTCTAGGTCAAAGGCCCATAACTCTGTCAAAAATCACTGGACCGGAACCAAACTTACACTTGTTCTGTAACTCATTGAGGTAGACTCACATATCAAATATTAGATAAATACATGCAATGGTGTAGAAAAAAAAAGAGCGGAAAACTGATATTCTACTAAAATTTTCCAAGTCAAAGGCCCATAACTCTGGTATTTAGTTATCTGAAAATAATCAGTGTACCAAAACCAAACTTAAACTTGTTCTGTAACTCATTGAGGTAGACTCACATACCAAATATTACATCAATACCTGCATTGGTTTAGAAAAAAAATTCGGAAAACTGATGCGGGGCTGACGGACAGACAGACAGACGGACGGACGGAGTGCACACCTAAAGTCCCCTTCGGCTATCACCGGTAGGGGACTAATAAGCTATGCACCATAGTCATGATTCCGAACACGTTTGGTTTGATTTGACCCATTGTTTAGAAGGATATTATTGAAAAGGTTAAAACCTTCAGACGGACGACACACGCTTTTTGGTTACAAAAAGCTTGTATAGAGTCCAAATTCGTGTTGGATATATTAATATTGCCGTGATATTTGATTTTTGATTATGGAATTCCCCTTTCATCATTTTATACCCCGCCACACGAAGTGCCGAGGGTATTATGTGATACCCCCAGTCGTTTGTCCGTCCGCCCGTCTGTCCGTCCATCCGTCCCCCGAAAGTTTCCGACTGATAACTTGTGAACGAAATAACACAAGGTCTTCAAACTTGGTATGTAAATTGTTTACCACAAAACACATGGCCAAGTATAATTTGGGGTTCAGCGGCACAAAACGCAGGTCAAGTTCGATTTTGGGATCAGAGGTCCAAGGGGTTCTGGAGTTATGCCCCTTGAAACTTTGAAAACTTTGCTAATTTTATTGTTTACGACTGATAACTTGTGAGTAAAATAACGCAATGTCTTCAAACTTGGTATGTAAATTGTTTACCACAAAACTCAGGTCAAGATTGATTTGGGGTTCACAGGTCCAAGTAGTTCTGGAGTTATGCCCCTTGAAACTTTGAAAATTTTGCGAATTTTATTGTTTCCGACTGGTAACTTGTGAATGAAATAACACAAGGTCTTCAAACTTGGTATGTAAATTGTTTACCACAAAACACATGGCCAAGTATAATTTGGGGTTCAGCGGCACACATAGTTCTGGAGTTATGCCCCTTTTAACTTAGAAATTTGTGAAACGTGGCGGGGTATCATGTAATGCACCATTACTATTCGTTTGCCGATGTAGGAGATTTGGTCGGTCGAGCTACAAAGCTTAAAAGGGAGGAGCACTATCAATGGGTAGTCCTGCTAATTATTTAACGATAACGACATTTTTACTGTGCATTTCATATAAAATCAGATCTTTTTCAAAGAATTATTGAGAAGTCGTTTCCCAACAGATTTTAACTGAGTTTGTTTCAAAAGATTATAAATTATATAGATTTTCATTGTTTATTTGTTCGGAGTTTTTTCATTTCTATTGTGTCATGTTTAATCACAAATGAAATATTTTACAATTTCATTTGAGTTGAAAATTAATAGAAATCGAGCGAAAAGTATTTTTACTTAGTGTTTAAATTGTGAGGAAATTAGAAATTACGCCCAAATATGCAAATGAATTTTAATTGATTCTCTGTCTTCTGAAACAAATTTTATCAAAATCGGACAAGGAACAACTTCACAAAATTTGTGAAAGGTGCGATTTTAAATAAAATGCAAAGAAAAATAACTTTGTCGGTAAATTATGGCACAGCACTGTACTTGCAACAGTTTCAATGACTTAGAGATCATTCATTTGAAACAATATGAAGACGCGACAGCGATCCATATACTAAACTATGTTTTCATTACCATTTTACCATTACCACATAATTCAAATCTAAACGCTGTTATAAGTTCTTTATATCAGACCAGGGATTTGTAAGGAATGAAACATAAACAGCCTGACAATAAGTATATACAAATGACAGTTAAAAGGGAGGGAGGGAGAAAAACAACAGGCTAGCTTTACTTAAAAGCGATATTGTTTAATAAAAGGTTACCTGGAAATATACTATGAAATTCATGGCCCATTCCTTAATAAAGGCATACCAATTTAATGAATTACGATTTGTTCCAAACCACATAGACTTCTTACTTATTATTGAAGAGTCTCTTTACGATGGGAGGCAGTCTCCCCGGGGATGTCTCAAGGACTATCACAGAAAGAAGTTCCATCATACTTTTTTCCAAAAGGATAAATCATTAAAGGATAACTTTTCCAACGGAACTATTATTACAGTTTTGTTCCTACATGACAGTTGTTCCAAAAAAAAAACATATTATGCCATATGTTTATAATATTTCTGGTAAAGGAACTTTGTTTAACCGGATAAAACTAAATGATTTTTTACGGACGTCATTTAATCAGGTAAAATATCTCTCACAGAATGGACCAGTCTTGGTACCAAACCTTAAAATATTGTCGTTGTAAATATTTTCAAAAATATGTGAAAGTAGTTTTCAAACAGAATATTCTCAAAAGGGCAAGTAATCTAACAGTACATAACATGGCATGCGAAATTTGGTCAGCTGAAAATGAAATGATATATATACGATTGCTAATATCATATTTTCCCGTTGTATTGCAGGGAATAATACACTTTCTTTTAGTTCTAGTTATTTTCTTTTTCAGTTGACCACATGTCATTGCCAGTAAGAATGTAAATATTCCTACCTCGTAAATATATCCCATTGTTCCAGTAGTTCTTGGAAGTAGGCATCATCGTCACGTATATCAAAATACAGGTCGAAATCTCCCAAACTGACCATATCTGATAGCCAATACACAAATGTTTTGTTACCTGTATGTGTGCAATGACCTATCGGCTACTTTGATCATTTATCTTAATAAATGTGTAGTTAACATATATACTTCATAACATGACATGAAAAAGCTGTCCCCGTAATGTCAACGTCTCTTCTTATAAAAACTTCATTACAGCGCAAATACGTCATACACACACACACTAAAAAAAAAAGAAAAAAAAAAATTATCGAAAATTGGAGAAATCAAATCATACAAGACAAAAATCATTTATTATTGACATTTCGTAACCAGTGAAAGAAAATGTATTTCTGCCTCCATAACCAACGTTAAGCTGTACGCCTCCGTCCGTATGTAATCTAAAATTCTTGACACCGATTTTTATGGGGCACATGCAATATCTAAATTTAAAAAAAGATTTTTAAAACTAAGGAGTATTTCTTGCATAGCTGTCCTATTTTGATTTGGCTTTTCTATCAAGATCCAATTGGTGTTGCAAAAGTTTTGATTTGATCTGCACTGAAGAGACATATTTGAAAAGTTACGGAAGTCCGTATTTTGTTAGTAATAAAGACAGTTATTCCACTCCATATTAAACAAGTGCTGTTTGTTTTTCGTTTGTATTTTTAGCAACAGATGCTCACTTCGACCAATATTGCACGGCTGTTGGGAGACTGATTGTATACGCACCCTATAAACAAGTTTCGTTTATATTTTCAGCAACGGATGCTCAATCAAATAAATGTTTCAGGTTTGTATGATAAATATACATTTTACTGTTCTATAGTAAAATTGACTAAATAAATTGTGATGGGTACATGTATATTCCTGTTTTAATAATATGCAGAAACATATGTATGTTGGGTACATAAAATCTCTATATGTTCTCATTGAATGATATTGAATGAATCAAATGATTGAGGTGTGGTAAGTCCATTCCAATGTTGTATGTGGGTTATTTGCACTAAAGCAAATGTGTACATGGATACCGTATATCGGGTTATTTTGGCGTCGGCTTTTTTGCGATTTTGGTGTAAAACAAGCCAGTGAAAAATTCGCTAAGTTTATAATTCCCGTTTTTATACTCATTCTAATAAATTTGAATGGGCAGTGAAATATAAGCGGAGGCTAAAATTCGCGTATGATTGCCTACCGTGAACAAAGCGAAAATTTCCCGATATACGGTATGTTAAATTTCTATTCTAATGCTCTGTGTTGCTAATACTTACAAAAACATCATATAGGTAAGTGTATGTAGAACAACAATTTCAATGTTCAGTGTTGGTAATATCGACCAAATCATCAAATATGTTGGTATGTAAAATTCTAATTTATCATTTTAATAAATGGAATTTGTATGAAAAAGAGCATTTGAATGTATATTTTAATTTAATTGACAATAGACAAGCACTTTGTTTACGTATCCATTTTATCAAACTGCTTTATTGCTCATTTTCTACGACTGCTGTCATAAGATTGTCTTTAAATTACACGATGGCTAGGTGTTACGGACTCTTTCGGGAGAAACGGACCCTTTTTGATTTTTTCAAGGGCGACTTCCGGATTTGTAGAGGTAAATTATCAGATCGTGCCTTAAAACCCTCGGATTATATATTTAAACTCCTTTTATTTGATCATAAAGTTGCCGGTTGTCTGAAATTAGGTTGATTATACCGAGGCCGTTGTACTGGATTTTTTCGCCGTTTCTCTCGAAAGGGCCCGTAACGACTGGCCACCGTGATTTATGAAACATTCGATAAAGTTATAACTTTGGAACAATTTGCTTTCCCGAATTGAAGCATTGACGGTTTCAGAGGGTGTGAAAACAAAGAGATGGAACCCAATTCAGTTGCAAATAATCGCTTGGAACCCTCTTTTTTGTTGAAACCAAATAAAATACCCAACTTTTTTGAAAGCTGGATCCGATAATCAAACTTCAAACAGATGGAATACTTTTTTGTTTTTACAAATTTCACTATGTAAGCTCAATGTAATGATTAAAGAGTGATTTTATATCTAGTACAAGCATAAAAGACATTTCAGCTTTATTAAGATTCTTGTTCAAAATGATTATATCTTTATTTTCTTTTTGAACTTTGCTGACTCCGGGCATAGAATTTTAAGCAAATATGGCAATTAATCAAAAAGGTTGTCTCATACAGAGTACCAGATGATATACATTGTAAGTACACCGTTGCGGTGGGAAGAAATAAAAATACATCACAAGAGTAACACGCATATTTTTTAAAGAAACCTCCGATTCCCTATTCCCAAACTCCAACTCATGGCTGCTTCATGACGGAGACAATAAAATATGTATACTTGAAAATAGTTAATTATTTAATTAGTATCAAAGAGGAGACTCCCTCAGATGAAACACAATTAAAAAAAAACACGGGTTACAATGAAGAGGTACATATAGACAGAGGTTACAGTTGGAACAATGATGACAAAATCCAGAAAAAAACACAGTAAAACAAAATGACAGAATGAAACAGGGAAAAATAAATCGATAGAAAACAACACCAAAGTAAGGGTTGGAGGTTAGTGTTATAGAACAAACAAGGAAGAGACAATTCCAACAATTGAAAAGCACTGAAGGCCAAGTTTGTAAAATACAAGGGTAAAGATTCCGGAGTAATGGAACGGCATAATAAAAGATTGAGGTAATTTGGATTGAAAGCAGCAGATACATATCATAAAACATAGATGGAAACTGCGAGCAGGAAAAAAGATACAGTTAGGTTGGATTATGGTTAGAGTACGCATAGGTTTCCTTCCAGCGTCCCACTACTCTCACACCGCTACACTTTCTTTGCGGTACTCTACGTTAATAAGGCTGAAAGACGGAAGCATTTTAACTTAATAAACAGGCGGGAGCAACTTTTAACTATAATTTTTTTCTATTAACAGGACAGTTTAAAATATCCTGATTCAGACATAGCTTTGAAAAAAAAATCAATGAACATGGTATTTATGCCGGATGATTGATTAATCAAGGCAATCGATGGTTTCGGAGCAAAAATAAATGTACTTTATAATATACCTTATGGACCAAAAGTGACCCGGTACACTACCCCGGATACACTACTCATGTTTAAAGCACATCATAATTGGCAACAGGTGTGCTACCAAAGGCGTTAGAGTTTTTTAAGGTCAGAAACCACCAATTCATTTCTTTACTATTTTCAACTGAAATTCTGTCTGGATAATTTATCTTAAGTTTAACCTGTATGAAACCATATATTTTCCAAAAGGTGCATATTTCAGCATACAAGACAGTTCCGAATGTTGGAAAACCGTATTAATAAATATACATGATTGCGACCAAAACATTACGCATTCATAGTATACCGGAAAACCCCTATGATAAGTATTCAAACGATCATTCTACTCAATTAACCTTGGTCTAAAAATAAGCCTGATACATCAGTGTTCAAACAGGTGTATCATTTATTTCATTCTGACATTCATTTTTAAAGTTGCAAGAATTCAAAGTTATATATAGATTCTATAAGAGCTACTTAGCACTGATTGGCTGAATTGGTGGTTTGACACCTTAACATGATATTAAAACATTCCCCAGTGTAATTGCTGTACTTTTTCATGTTTTTTAGTTAATTTCTAAATTGTATAGAGAAAAGAACATCTTTTCCTTTTCATCACTATAAAAAAAGTCACAGATTTAGTATTTTCAGTGCTTTGATTAGGCACAATCACTCATAAATGTTATACATGGACACAAAACCAAATACATTTTTTTATGTAATGAATCTCAACCCATGTTTAATACTAAGACCTTAGAGTATTTTTTCTATCAAAATAAAGCTGCAAATATTCAAAACTACCTTTTAAATTTCGAAATTATGCTACAAAATGTCACCCTCCCCCAAATTTTGGAAGGTGCTTCTGAGGTAAATTTTTGAGCTTGAAATGGTTTTTACTTTGGTTGTGGTCATACAAATAGCATTTTAAAAGCAGAAATTGAGGCTAAAGGGTCAAGAAGACAGGGTTAAACCAGTTTTGTTTATTTTTTGAGCTTATGAAGAATATTAGGTTTGTGAGTTAGCTGAAAAGCCCGATATGAATAGGTACAATGATAGTATTAAAACTACTGAAAATCTACCCAAGTGCATTTATTTTCCTTCCTGTGATTGAATATTTAATATATAAAGAAAATAAAGTAATAAAATAAATGAAAATTTATGAAAACTGTGGCTAATTCAAAATCTTGTCCCAAAATCAGATGATAAAATTTTGACTTGCCTCTTGTTTTGACACTGTGGGACCCTAAAATGACAGTTTTACATTGTTTAGTGGAGGAACAGCATGACATTTTTTTCTGAGGTTCATGTTCACATTTAACTGCATTTACAAGCACCATTCCTGCTTAAACAAATTATTGTTTACAAACCAGATTTTTATATAAGTCATCTCAGTCAGAGTTGTCATTTTTGTTCGAGACACCGAAGACATGAAATTTGTAAACATTTGTGAACATATATTCAAAACAGTGGCAAATTTCTGTGTAAAATCAGCCTTCATTTGATGTTTTCAAACTATTTTACGCAGCTAACCCTTCTAACTTTGCACAAAATCATGAAAATGGCCTAAAAATGGCATTTCCGTGTCAAAATACCGAAATATTACATAACGACTGTTTTTGATCAAATTGTGGCATCAGCTGGCTAAAACTGCAATCTTTACCTCAAATCCATCATACATACATGTTTTGCATCAATTTAGGCTATTAACAATTTTTTATGACATGTTTCAAAATTTTCGCATATATTGTGTTAAGGTTAGAAACCACAAATTCATTCCTTTAACATTTTCAACTGAAATTCCCCATATTCAAATGTGTCCGGATAATTTATCTTAAGTTTAACTTGTATGAAACATATATTTTCCGAAAGATGTGTATCCCGTCAACATCATATCAAGATTTCAGCATACCTTTAACACTTTCCAACCGGATGCTTCCTTAAAGAAGCATGGACCCTCTGGTTACTTTAATGTCCCTCGTGACATTCCATATATTAGGAATTGAAGTTCATCAGGTATAAAAGACAGAGGGGTACTCTAGCTAAACAAATAACGCGAAAAGAGCCAAAAATATACACTCTTGCTTGGAGTTGCAGGACCCTGTTTAGTACACCTGGAAACCCAAAAGTCGCAAAAATGAGATTTTTGAGAGGGGTGGGCTCTCATAAACGCCCCTCACAACAATACCTGCAACAAAAATCTCAAGTTTTTGATTTTTGTGCTTAAAATAAATGTGAAGAAATGTGCCAGACTACAAGAAAAGAATTTATTTTTGGCACCAGTTGTTATTACTCCCCTTAGGGTCGTTGTCTCTTTGACATATTCCCCGTTTCCCTTCTTTTTTCTATTAAAAGCAAAAATTTGTAAAATCGGCAATTTTGCCCCTTGGGGACTATCAAAATCCGACCCTACTGTTACAGACCAAGGACTGTTCATGTCATTTATACATGATAGCATAGAGGGGTGACCACTCTATAAGTATACCCAATATAGCTTGGCTAACTGGTGAAAGCAGGTTTCCATGGCAACTAAAAAGTCAAAAAATGACCAAAATTTCCATTTTTCAGCACTGATACCTACACTTTTGCCCACGTCCCACCCTATCCACCGCATCCAACCCACCTTCTTCCACATGCCTGTATAAAGATGCTGACACAGTTACATTGAAAAGTGTCAGCTCATTTGCATATAATTTGCAAAGTCTTGAAAACGAGGAATTCTACAAAATAATTCAGGTGTGAAAGTGTTAAAGCCTTCGAAGAGAATTCCGAATGTTGGAAAACCCCTATCTATAAATATACATGATTACGACCAAAACATTACTCATTCATAGTATACCGGAAAACCCCTATAAGTATTCAAAGGATCATTCTAGTCAATTAACTTTGGTCTCAAAATAAGCCTGATACATCAATGTTCAAACAGGTGTATCATTTATTCGATTCAGACATTTATTTTTAAAGGTGCAAGAATCCAAAGTTATATTTAGATTCTAAACGAGCTATTTTGGATTTTGTTCTTAGCGCTGATTGGCTGAATTCATGGTTTGACACCTGAAGCCAACTCCCTGTGTTGATTAATCCATGATAGACATATACTGCTAGTTAATGATACCTGACTTTACCTGCCTCGCTGTATCATAAATAAATTGTATCTTTTCGATGTGCTATTATTTATTTATCAATTGAGAAATATTAAATTTGATTACTTAGAAATTATGAATGACACAGTGTTATCGACAAAGAACATTTATTTGCTTGGCCTAAAAGGAGAAATACAAATATAAATATACATACACTAAGAACAGGCAGTTAGAAATATAACGTTAATTATAACATGGACATGCTTACCCATCCGGAGCACCTGATGTCACTCCCGGTTTTTATGGGAGTTCACTCTGTCAGTACTTTAGTTTTTCGTGTTATCTTGTATATCATACTGTACAATTTTAGTTTTGTCTTCGTCAGTGATGTTTGTGCTATCGATTTGTCTTTGTGATTGTTTGAATACTGTAAAGATTTACCAAAGGTTTTCAAAATTTTACCATGGTACTTTTTGAGGGTTAGAGAAGTAATATGTACCATGGTTTTAAATTGGTTTTGTCTAAGGGTTAGAAAATGGCATTAACCAATCCGCAACCAAACAGATCTTTCAAAAATATATGCCTCACTGATAGTGTGACGGGTGTCGTTAGCGGGGCAGAACATGCTTACCCTTCCGGAGCACCTGATGTCACTCCCGGTTTTCATGGGAGTTTACACTGTGAGTGCCTTAGTTCTTAATGTTATCTTTTTGTTTCCGTGCACTGTGGCTGTCTCACGTCCTTGTTTTGTCTTTGTTTTTGTCGGTTACCGTTTTTGCCATGTATTTGGACTTCGATTTTTGTAGTCATCGCTTTCCTTGTTCCTTCGGTATTCTACTGCCGTTGTTTTATATTACTTTGATACATATCAAAATCGATGCCTTTTGATTATCACCTGTCTGAATTTTTACTACTTTCTACAAATTAATACATGTGGTCACTCAAACATTGGTAATAAAACAATCATTCACAGACTTTGAATGAAAGGACGTTGATTGTCGAAAATTTGTTTTAAACTTTCACACATAACCGCGTATGCATTAATTACATAGTTCGTCTTGACAACCGCGTTTATGCATTAATTACACACATAATTCGTCTGCTTTAGGCCACGCCCGATAATATACAACTTCTACCTTAAGGTTGTCTTTGATTCTCCGATCTTTTAACGAATTAATATGTATGTGGGATCAATGTACTAATTTGTAACTACAAGTTATATATTATAACAGACCCGGATCGGAATGTTACATTCGTTTCATTTCCAGCTTTATTTTTTCTTATGATAAATGATGATTAGCCAATAGTACCATCGATTACATATAACTTCAATGTAATCAGCTAATAAAATTTCACCTTATGTGTATGTCAAATTCAAGATGGCGTGAATATCGAATAAATCTAAATGCTTTGCTCCTTGAAGCGAAGCAACAAATTGATAGGAAGATGTCAAAAATTTGATGCCAACTCTCTTGAGTGGTTTGGCAAAAATAAATTCTTCTTAATCAAAAATATTTAAATGAAGCTCATATTTTGCTCTTTACACATATTTAACTATTGAGACCAAAATATCAGAAAGTATTTGTTCCAATTATCAACCAGAAGTATTTACACTACAGACAACTGTACATCATATCGTACAAAATTGTTGAATAAGCTATATATGTTTCTTTCATTTTTTATGGAATACAGTTTATTATTTTGTTTGATTTATCTAAATGACAAAAAATGTCTGCTTCGCGTGAAAATCCTATTTTGCTATAAAATAGCTGGAGATCTACAGAATAAGGTGGTGAAATCCATAGAAAGGAACACAAATTGTTGAATAATGATACTGGTCTAATTGTCATAAATATTGATTATCACGCTTATTTCTGATGATGTGACGGTATTGTGATAAAGAAAAAAAATGCTACTGATGAAGATCTATATTTAACCACGGTTTGTGTTTGCTGTCATTATTGCCTTTGAACAAATGTGGATTATTAGAGTAAACTATTGCTTCAAATGTAATGGAGAAATCGTTGACCTAATAAGATCAAATTTCGCTGCAAAATCAAGTTAAGCACAAAACGTAGCTCTTCTTGATGTGACAGTATCGAAATTCTTTTTGGAATTTTCCAAAAAACTCAATTTTTGATACTAATAAAATTTCCTAATACATGTAGTATATTTACAATTAATCGGCAAATGAATATCGAAGCAAAAATGAGGAAAGGGGCAAAATCAAAAATCGCAGCAATTCATACCCAATACGAAATGAGGCAGCATGAAAAAGACAAAATAAATAAACAAGCTGTACTCTTTGTTTTAATTGTAGTAAACATTGAAGTACATAATTATATAAAAAATATATAGTACAATATCTGTATCAACACTTTTTGTACTCATATTGTACACTTTGTTTGAACGTTTTATTTGCTATTTTGCATTATTATACATCAGTATGTATTTTCTATATAAATTGTGTATTTGATAAATTTACTATTTTTACACTTATCACAAGCACACTACTTGCCGGTCAATAGTTTCAAGGACTATTGACTGGTGGTGAATTATTTACTGGTCATTAAATAGGACGGTAAACTATTTACTGGTCATTAAGTAGGACGATGAACTATGTACCGGTGATGTCACATTGATACCTTTGATGTTTGATTTCGGTACAATAAAACACTCATTTACTGGCTATTCGAACAATAGCAAATTTATGGTTTCCCTCGACACCAACTATTTCCCTCCGCTTCGCGTCAGGAAATAGTTGTGTCTCATGGAAACCATAAACTTGCTATTGTTCTTATAACCAGTAAATAGGCGAATAGTAAAATACATCGAAAAACAATTATACCAAGCAACAATGGAAAATTTCAAACGAATGTAAATACAGATGCAATGGGACAAAGATAAAAGGTGAAAGTAAATATAAAAAGGGATCCCCTAGCAACGGTTTGAGCGGAATTCACTTACTAAACGTTGAACAACGCTACATGTATGCCCGGGCATCCATGTATCCTTTTTGTCATGGATGCTGCGTGGTCAACAAGTTTAACATATCGGGCAAAGTACTCTTTCAAACACTGTCATCCGTTGCTCGACAAAGGGACCAACAGACAATAGAACATATAAACGATCACAGGGCCCTTATCGAGTTGATTGTAAGAAAACTTGGCAACTAAAATCGGGAGATGTGGGTGATATATATATGTTACAGGGAATCTGTGTAATCGGGGGTTACGTGTAATCCCTAAAAAAATTAGGGAATACATGTAATCACTAAATCGCTTAGAGATTACGCGTAATCCCTTAATTTTACCAGTGATTACATGTAATCCCTGATTTTTCTTGGAATTTACACGTTTTCCCTGACCCCGATACTCCAAATGAAATATCATTGCAAACATTTTTCATGGTTTGTTTGTTAAATAGAATTAAGCGTTTATGCATGCAATATCCACCAATTTGATAGTTCTGTAATTTTAAGAAGTTATGTCCATCTTAACACATCTTTAAATAATTTAATCTGAAATTAACATAAAATCAAAGAGTTCAATTTTCCTTTGCCTAGCTAATTTTTAACATAAATCTTGAATAATACCCTGTTTTTTCGTTGAATTCTACTCAATACCCTGTTTTTTCGTTGAATTCTACTCAATTTTGTCGGTGCGTTTACATTGAGATCTCCTAAAAATTTTTGAAAACCACTGGTTCTTAGGAAAATAGTGGATAAAAGTTTGAAATATCAATATGAAGTTTATTGAATTAATTTGTGCAGATCTCATAATTAATGCCTTTGGTGTCATAACATCAAGACAAAAATTCAATTTCAGAATTAAAATAATTGTAAAAATGAATAATGTTCAGTATAAAAAATCAGTCAGAAGGAAATTTTCATACTGTAGCCTGTCCGGGTAAACTTTTTCTCTACGGCTAATGGGCCAATTGGAACCCAACTTGGCAACAATAGTCCTTCACTTGTCCCCTGCAGAAAAGGTGTTTTTCTGGTCTTTGCTATATCTAAGATAGCTACCATTGAAACCTATGGGAAAGCACATTCAAACGTCATCTCTGAAACCACTCGGCAAATAAAATCAAACTTAGCGATAATAGTCTTTAGGTGGTCCCCTGCAAAAAAGGTTGTTTTTAAGATTTGTGTGTGTGGGGGGCATAATTTAACAATACTGTTTATATGTGTTACTGTTTTTTAACATATTTTTTGCTTATTCTTGTATGTAAAATGCAGACATATTTTCTTATATTTGGGTTGAAAAATATTAATAAATCATTCAAATATTCTTTAATTGCGTTGAATATGCCAATTTTCATCAGAAGATGACTCCTGATTACAAGAACGAGTACTGACTGTCAGTGAAAACGTGTTAAAATGTTGAACAAAATCAGGGATTACATGTAAACCCTAGCATTTTTATGGGTTTCATTTATTCCCTAAATCGACCAGGGACTATACACGTAACCCCTCATTACACAGATTTCCTGCAACATATATACAGATGCCCAGAAAAAACAGTCACGTTAATTTGTACGAAACAAGAAACTCATGTAGAACATTGAAAGAATATTTATATGAGTAAAATCCTCACATGAACAAGTACACCATAACTTAAAAAAAGCATCATACACATCAATACGCCGCTATCAAGGAAATTAACAAAAAGAAAGTATTAAATATTATTAAACCTTACACAACTTAAGCCAAATTCTATTGGCTAAACACTTGTCACGTGATATAAGATAATCGGGATTTTTTTTGCATCTTATCAATGCTGCTATTATTCACGATTTTACAACGTAAGTGGTATAATACTTTATTACATACTTAGCGAAGATATGTTCTGTTTTGCATATGTACTATAGCCGGAAGTAAACAGTCCAGATCATATACCCAGTCTGATATGGCCATATCAGACCGCCTCGTTCTGAAATATCCATATCAGACCGGTGATATGGATATTTCGGCCCGGGTGTGATAGTAACTTCTAATTGGAAGTATATAATAAACAGATTAAGACATGGCCTTTTCCATATCAGCACGGTTATCATCCCTCGACCCATATCAGCCCTCGGCTGGCGCCTCGGGCTGATATGGGGTCTCGGAATGATAATCGTGCTGATATGGAAAAGGCCATGTATTAAACTCTATATCTTTCACCGGCAAATAACCTCTTTAATTTACAATATCTAGTGAAATGTCCTTCATTTTTATCAAATGTACATTCAGCGCTCAATGTATTTAGTGTGCATTTCTTGTTAAAACGGTCTCTGTTTAAAAAAAAAATCCATATAATTCATTTCTTGGCCGATTTTCATCTAATTTGGATTTATAGAAGGGCATGACATGTAGTTTGTTGCAGTTATTTTGAAATAATTTTACGAACAGTAGTTACTTTATTGATACAATTTAAATAGGGATCAAAATATTTTACATTATATTATACTATAGATATATAGTAAATTTTGAGGCCAAAATTTTCTGCTTATATTTAAATTGTGACAGTTTGAAAACTACACATCATAAAATTATTTTAAAATTTCTCAAAGAAATTGTATGAAAAGCTGTTTTTAACAGTGCAAATTTGGTGAAAATTAGCCCAAAAACTTTGGATTTTTTTACAAAAGAAATGCACAGGGAAAGCACCGAGTGTATGTCCTGCAAAATAAATAAATTACGGCCCTCAGAATCGGTAAATATCCAAAAGTTGTCAAACACATACTTTGACAATTTTTGTAATTTTAGAATTTTCCCCTGACATGTTATAGTAAGTGACAGGCATTATTTACAATTAAATTTATTTTCTTAGAACATCCTACTTCTAAAAGAAAACAAACGTCCATGCCAAGGAAAAATAACAATACTACGCCTAGCAAATATGATAACAACAAGCAATACAAAATATTCTATTAACAACACGATTAAAGGCAAATTGTATCACATGAGAAATGTGTTCCATGCAATTTATCCTTTGCACTTTAGTTCCAGTCAAATATATCTCTACGATATCATTCTCATTTTTTTTCTTGTAGTAGATTTTGGATTACAATGTTATGTTGATAAACTAATAACACTTTTTCTCTTAAAATATTTGATGCATTTGTCTTCGGTGCAATGAGCAACAATGGTTGCTTCGTGTTTTTATGTTGCGCTTGTCATTTTATAGTTTAAGTGGGAGTTCTTTGAAGTTTTGTACATTCTTGTTGAGTATTATACATTGGATTTTGTCTTCATTCACCATGGATTGTATTATGGTATCATATTCTTGTTTTTGTGATTTTTATGTTCGTATACTTTATCCAAGATGGCTGCCAAAGGGAACATGATTTTAGCGTATTTACCATGGCATTTGTAGATCTATCCTAAAACTAATTGAAAAATTTTTACAATGATCATAAAAGGATAGTCTCTTAAAAAGTTTGTGCTACTTAGCTCCGTCACAATATTACGAAGGTCATGCAAATGTGGGGTAATAAAATTACTGAACAAAATCGTCAAGATTCAAATTCATTAATGTAAAAAGACAAAGCAGGTGGAAATCAACAGAAAAATTGCCGACCGCAATGGTCCTCACTTGGTACGGTCATTAAAAAAAAAGTGGGTTAAATCGGTTGAATGGCGCTCTTAACCTCTCCTTCCATTGCGGTAATGTCTGGTAGCAACTCAACAGCAGTTGCTATACTGAAAGCTCATAGACAGTTAAAAGAAATGATCATCCCAGCATTACGTGAAAATTAGAGTCAAAGTTCGGACCGAAACTTCAATTTTTTCCACAAGGGACTGATATCTATTCAAGAACTTTTTTAATGGTCGTATAAGATGGATTCTTTTAAGCCTTGATTAATTGGGCGGTCAATGAGATAACTATGTCTATTGAGAAAGTATGTAAAATTTGAGCTGGCTATCGCGTAACGAATCAACTGTAAAACAAACACTCCGTAAGCAGGAGAAGCTGGAATATTACTGTCCATATAATGGAAATTTATAATTTTGAAATGAAAATCGTCCCTTTTGTCGTAAATTTTAGTACTGAAAAGACCATTTTTGCCAAATTCGAGTTTCAAGTTAAAAAAAAAAAAGATGTAGATCAAGTGGTTTTTGTCGTTTACTTAGTTCTGGTGGATATATCAATGGGATCCATTAAGCAAAAGATGCGTCATTAATGGAAAGAATATCATCAATTAATGTATCTGTAAGTCAGATTGAAAGATCTAGCATCTTTTATTTTATGATCTTTTAATTGTCCCTTAAGAAAATCAGTCTCGTAAGAATATAAAAACAAGTATCCAAGTAGAGAAGCACAATTAGTGCCAATTGGTATACCAACTTGCTGTTGATAATACCTCCGCATATGACAAATATATTATCAATAAGAAAATCAAGCATACTTCACACCTGTTTTTCATCGTAGTAAATATTTCCTCTTTTATTGTTTTTTAATGTGGATTTATACCCTTATACAATATTTTTTTGAACCGGGAAAGGCTTATTGAAGTATAAATTTGATTCGTGATTTTAGTTTATCAGGAGGAAGCGTGGAATACAGTATGGTAAAATCAAATATCTTGGGAAAATGCATTTGAGAAAATGAACGGGGTGTAAGATTTTTCAATAAATCCTTCGAATTTATAAGTATCCACATGTGATTTTATGTCACATCGGGTATGAATATTTTCGCAGTATGCTTGATGCCTGTTACAGAAGCATCCAGTATCAGCATTTAACCATTGACCATGTGGCCTCTTTGACTATCTAAAATACCGTGATGTAGTTTCGGCGATACAGGCTTGTTTGACTCCTGTTGAGTATGCTTTGAATTTTGTCGTGACACTTGTCTGTATATTTTCACATTTTCTCGTTTAGTGTAACGTTTGTCTTTCCTATGCTCTCTGTATTGTTTTCCATTCTCTTTAGTAATGCATGCAGGATTACCGTGTTTTGTTACGTTTTCAAGTACCAAAACATTTGTCTTTCAATATCAATTGCTTTTCGTTGTAACAATTTTTTTACATTTCTCAGAGTTAGCGAGCCTTTTTTCAATATCTTTCAGAACTGTTTCTTTTGTAACATATATTGCCACCCCGTCAACACGCTTGTCTCTGATTATGTGAAAACTGTGACTGAATAATTTCAGAATGTTTACTTACACGTATTTCTGTATTTCAGACTACTCAAATCATTCTCTGCCAGGGTTTTCCCTTATTAACAGCAAAACTCAAGGCTACTGAAATAGTTGCAAAGACAGTATGATTAAGATGGTTAAATGGGAGTAATATAAAAATTACCGAACAGAGTGGTCATGAAGACGAAGAAGACAAATCGGGTGGACACCACCGGCGAAATTATCGACCGCAATGGTCTTGACTTTGTTACAGGCATTTCAAAAGAAATGGTGGCTTCATTAAGGTGTCTGTAGGGTATTAATTTCCTATTATAGAGTTTTGTGAAATTTTCTGTGTAGAAACATAATTGTTGTTCAAAATGTGAAATAAAATTTGAGGCTCACCTTGCAATTAAGCGAAAAATCTGAAATTGAAAATTTCAGGATTTTATATAGAAATGATAGGGAAAATGATTATATGAGAAGATAGTTTGAAATATCTATTATAAAATTTTTTCATACTTTGCATATGTTTAATTATCATTATGTAGTTTACATATAAAAAATAAAAATTAGGGGTCACCGTTGAAGTAAGAGAGAAAATTGCAAAGTGTTAATTTCTCTAGTGATGTCTTTGTTAAATTATTTTATCAAATTATCTCCCTTGAATAATTTCTATGTTCTGTAAATCCAGCAACAGATTTAAAGCTCATGTGTTTTTGAAACGAACATGTTATAAAAATGATAAGGAATATAAATTTTAAATACATTTGAACTTTCTTTTCATTTTGAATAACTATTTTGTTAAATTTCTTAATGAATGAAACCTAAATGAACAATTATTAGACAAAAATGGCGGAATAATACCACTGAGACACCTTAAACCGGTTTTATGGCTGGCCAAACCTTTATTTAAATATTGTTCATGTATATATATTTGATACTGTTTAATTGTACTTTAATTTATCCTTTATTAATAAATATTAACTTGTTTTAAAATGACTGTATGATATATCTAAGATTATTTTCAAACACCCATCAGTTACTGAAAAATAACTGTTCATATAAAATGGATAAGTTATTACAAATTTTACAGTGTTGCTTCATATTTTGTCAATGAAATAAAACACGAACTCTCACGTGATGGTCCCTTATTAATAACAATGTCATCCAAAAATGTAATAATATTGTTTGTTTCTTTCTTTTTATAAATAATGAAGAATGAATACGTTTTGATTAGTCTAAATATTCTTTCTTGCTTTGTATGTAGCCATTTTATCCTCTTTTATAGCGACATCTCTTTCACTTTATTGAACAAGTCAACTGCAGATGTATGTCCTTCAGTGTATGATCTGAAGTTTAGATATGTTTTAACTCTTCCATTTTATCTGGATAAAAAGTATAATTCAAATAACATAATACCGAAGTTGCTGTTAATTTGGATTCTGCATATGCACAAAATGATGTGTGTATTTTATCAATAAAGGCTTCAATATATTACTTGGTTGATTTTGGAAACTTTTTCGCAATTTAAATGAAATCATCACCATATGTAAATCTTATGAAAATTAAACGATAAAAGAACACTAACTCCTATCTCAATGAACTATGTAATCTCGGATAGCGAGTGCATCGACTAAAGAACAATTGTCAAATATGACTGCCCAAGATCTTTCACATTAGGAGACCATATAAATTTGCTTCCATAAGATCCAAGGTTAAACTTTGTTCCCCTTCTAAAGGCCAGATAGGAACGGGCAATAATGCCTACGTTTGGCTCTGAGTAGTTTCAGGTACGATGAAATGTTAGACTATTTAACCCGCTAGTAACAATATTTCATAGTTTGCAGACTTGCTGAAAGCAGTACTAGCGGGGATCACGCCATAAATACCGTTACCAAGTTTCGTTCGATTGGTCCTATGTTTTTAATTGAGAACATCTTTGTGTCTGTTTCATAGGGAAACTCTGTTAATTTTATGTTGATGGCACTGGAAGATTTTGGAAAATGACACCATTCGCAAAACGGAATATCTAGGGACCACATGGTTAAATTTTGGTTCCTAATAGCTAAGTGGTTTCATCGGGAAAGATCTCTGAATGGGTTCTCGCATAGAGTCCAATGTTAAACCAAAACGAGCAAGTCATCTTCAACACTTTTTTCCAATGCATTTATGTTGAAGGGAACCACAGAAGCATAATGAACGTAATTATACTAAATATAGCTGAATCATGCATTGTAGAATCTGATGATTATATTTGGTCATATTTTAACTTGTACGTAAGACTTTTGATTTGAAGAATCATACCGATAACGAAATTAGCTGCTTTTATGCAACTCGGGTATTTTTTGTAATAAGAAACGGACATGATACAGCAATTGCAGGATGGCCAATGTTACACAGCAGAGATGGAGGTTTTTTACTAACAAAATATTGCTTTCGATGCTCAATGTCTTAAACGTCAAATATTACTTGGCATCATGTTTATATAGTACCGTCAAATAAAAATTTAACAGTGAAAGGATTTGAATAAATTTGCAACTAGCAAAACGAAGCAATGAATCACCGTTTTTATTGTTGTTCATTTTAAAGTCACAATAATGCCTTCAACAATGAGCTTTGCGTATACCTCGTAGTAACTTCAAGACGGCCTCTAGCACCGGTTTGGGTGGTATTCATTTGTAGATGTCGAACATAGCCACATCTGTTTAATTTCTCAATGGATGTTGGATCGTCAACATACATAAAAGTAACAGGCAAAGTGTTCTTATAATTGCTATACATGCGTTGCCCGACAAAAAGACTAACAGAAGACCATCACAACATATAAACAAACGCAGCGTACTCATCGAGTCAACTGTAAATAAAACTTAGCATAAAAAACCTTGTGATGTGGACACTATAATTTGTTGGTAAGAATAATCTTCGGAAAGTACAAAAAATAAGATGCCAAAATTTGAATGTATTATAGTGTATCCCTGTAAACAGTGTATATGTATCTGAAATGTGTCATATGCTAGAGCATTACCAACATTTTTTTTTTTATTCACATGAAAAACGTTTATAATCAGCTTGTTATAAATCAGCAGTTGACCGGCGGTACACTATTATAATGCAACCTTCAAACAACTTACGACTGGCGTGTTTACATAAGACTTGATCTAGCATTGATTTAGCATTGAGACATTTCTTCTGCAGTATCGGACTTAATATGTTCCTGGTACGATTTTAATTTTAAGCAAAGCTTAATCATCCGAGGTACCTAGACCCGAAACTTACGGGGTTAACTAGTGAAGTTTTGTTCAGAGCTGACAAAAATTCCCCCAGAAAAAAGTAGTCTAACTTATTATACTACTACATTTGTGTACTAGTAATTTAAAACAGAAAAATACATCTTTCTGTTCCTGGTTTTCCAAATGTTTTGATTAAATTTGCACTGAAGAGACAAAAGCTGCCGACATGGCCATCTACTGAAAATAAATTTACAATAACTAGATATTCAGCAATTTAATGGACAAAATAACACTTATTTGACAATTTTATGTCGCAAATATTTTAGACTCAATTTCGCCTGACTATTATAATTGTTCGAGCTCTTTTTCTTTTTGACCAATCCAAAACTAAGAAATTGAAACAAAATATTCTGCTTGCATCCGTTAAAGTAGCTTTGAGTTTAAGTGACCTGAAAATTTTACAAACATACTGGCCTCTCACTGATATTGCAATATATGAAAATTCTTGATTAAACTCTTCGATAAGTTTTGAGTTTGATTTTTCTTCCCTTGTGCGACAGTGTTTTAGCAGCAGACTATGCTCCTTGAGCTAACCGGCAGATAAGCGGCGAGCACACCTTGACCCATCTTTCAAAATTACGTTTTGTCATTTTCTCTCCTTTCAAGATTGTGGTCATGTAGTTAGTAGTCCAAGTCCGGCAGTTCCGAGACGGAGTGCATATCGTTCTTTACGTTTGTCGTTTGTCTTATTTGAGTTTTCCTGTGTAGTTCCCTGGCAGATATTATAGCATGTGATTTAAGGTTTTAGCCATTGTAGATGTTTCATGTTACCTTTTTTTATGTTATTTATCCCCTTTTAATATATACAAATAGTAAAACACTTATTATAAAACCTGGGTAAAAAATGATGAAAGAAAATATTCAAAAATGGGTGAGAATAAGATTAAATTTTTAAAATGGAGTATTCTCAAATAGCAACAAAATTGAGTATAGCAACAAAATGGGAAAGAAATGACGATGAACAACTATAATGACGGATTTCGAAACTGAACAATTATATATTTCTCTAATTTCTAGCAAATTTAACCAACGCCTGGCTGGTGTGATAAAAATAGCTCTCGTCTCTAGCGCGTGGAATTTCCCGACAAATTTATTCGGAACACAATCCTCGGTATTTTACATTATGTCATTAGAGAAACATTTTCTACAACAAGCCTCGTTTTCAAACCTTTGCAATTTATTTTAACTAGATGTGACGGAAATTTCATAAGTCGTTCAAACTATATTTCTGTTAATCGTTATTTGTCGAAAATTATAGAAAATCGAACTCTAACTGGAAGTTCCACTTTTACCGAAAAGAGTTTAATACAATAAACGCTTCTACATCACAACACGGTGATAGCACTATCCAAAATGGATAACACACTCAATAAAAGGCGTACATTTTCATTGCATAATGAGTTATTTTTCTGTTTTCTTTACAGGTTTTCAACAATGAACTTTGCTCAAAACTCACATGGAAAATTCAAAACGGTCTTTAGCACCTGTTTGAGTGTAATTCATTCCTGGATGTCGAACAACGCTACATCAATGTTGTCTTTATTCCATGGATGCTGGATTGTCAACAAACATAAATAAACTTGGCAGCTTGTTCTTACAACCACCGCCATCCGTTACCCGACAAAAAGACTAACACATCACATTTACAGTATATAAACAATATAAACAACTACAAGGCGCTCATTGGACCAATTTAAAGTTTTAAATTACAAAAAACAGAAATGCCAAAATTTCAAAGTGCAAAGGTGTGTCCATATTAAAAAATCTTTCAAGAACAAGTACACCATAACTGAAATATAAAGATGACATAGGCCATATATATAATAAAACTACAGTTTGTTGGGATAAGATGAAGAACTTTCCATAAATCTTGTTTTTTTTTAATACAAACAAAATTAACAATCTTAAATTCTAGACAGACATTCAATGAGTAGTAGGAAAATGAAAATTCTGCCGCACCTACCCACCCTTTTCAAGGGGAAATCATGCATAGGACCCCCAACCCGACGGCCAAATGCAAACGGGCGGCACTCCTATTGAGCATAGGGTAAGTACAAGAATGGCATATGTATTCGCTGACAGACAAGTCGTCCCATAGGAAAAAATGGGGATCAGGGCACCTTAAAGAGAGGTGTGAAACAGATTGATATAAATAAAAGGATGGAATCCAAAAGAAATAAGATGGATCGACTCCAGGATTTCTTTCTGGAGAATGAAGAAGAAGATTTGGAAGATAGCACCCAACCCCCACAGGGCTCGTCTCAATTCTCAAAAGTGCAACCTCAGCTCCCTCGACCAAGACGGTCACCTTCGCGGACAAATCTTCCATCAAGTTTTTTTCGAAAGATGAAATCATCAAACTCCCAATAAGATGGAGAATGAAGAAGATTTGGAAGATAGCACCCCAACCAAAAGCAGCAGCAGTGCTGCAATGACCCCGACTTAGCGCAGATGGATGAGCACACCCAGCAGTGTCGAAATTGTTAGGCTGAGAAAGTCAAGATACGATTTGAGCATCAACCAGGGGAGCAGAAGACCAGCTGCGGCGCCCCATTTAAGAGGAAGAAGGAGCAGTTCTGCAAGAGCAAGCCCGAGAAGAATGGTCTCTGCTGGAGGAGACCATCCCCGTCGAGGGTAAGATGGTGGTCAAAGAGACAATGAAGACCCTCCGCCAAATAGCTAAGGATGAAGGTCTGAGGGGGGTCAGCAGGAAAAACAAAGAGGCCTTGGTGAAGCTCATCGAGGAGAAAACCACCCGTAAATTCACCCGCCAGGATGTCTTCAGCAAGAAGCAGCTCAAAACGCTGGCAAAGAATCGCGGCCTCACCAAGTACTCTCATCTCAAGAGAGATGATCTGATTCGGCTGGTCGAATAAGATATCAAAATGCCCCAGTCGAGGATGAGATTAAGATCACCGATAGGCGGGAAGCTCTGAATGGTGTAATTGGCACTGTCGTCATCGAACCCGTAAAGTCGCAAGACGTGACCACATTTCTCAAAGTAAGTCAGAGCACAATCTCCACCACCATCTTTTTTGAAGGGATTGAAGGTTCACTTAGTGCTTCTAGGTGAAGACCAATCCCGCGACCGGAGAAAATACCTACATCACCCCTTACTTCCGATCAGCCCTGACCACCCAATCATCCGACCTCGAATTGGAGATTGCCTTCATGATGGAGGAGGTCAAGGAAAATATGGCAAAGTACATGCGGGAAGGGAGTGGGTGGACGTTCGGACACATCGAGAAGCTAGAAATCCATCTCAACCAATTCAACCTACTCAAGAGGGGGCTCCTTCATACCAACCCCATCGGCTCTCGCGAAAAAGAAGGCGATCATCAATGTGAAAAATGAAGATGATCGCTGCTTCCAGTGGGCAGCGCTGGCGGCCCTTCATCATGAGGAAGTCGATCAGAAATCTACCAACCGCGTAGGTCAGTACGAGAAATGGGAAGATGAGCTAAAATTCGAAGGCATCGACTTTCCAGTCTCGCTCGGGGCGATCGAAAAATTTGAGAGGCAGAATCCCACCATCAACGTCAAAGTCTATGGCTTCGAGAAAGAGGTCTTCTCCATCAAGATATCCAAGGATACAGGCCCCATCCACGTATATCTCCTCTTTCTGAAGCGCGAAGACAAGCAGCATTACTATATATGCTGGATTAAGAGCTAATCACGCCTTTTGAGTGCGCAGGTAAAAAATCACGATGGCCAAGCTTACTTTTGCCGTAGGTGCCTCTCCAACTTTACAAGGCAGGACATCCTCGACGAGCATATGGAATATTGCAGTCAAAAAAAGGCCGTCAGAAGAAGGAGCCACCATAGCCTTCCAGAATCATAAGAAAATGATGAGAGTCCCCTTCGCGATTTACGCGGATTTCGAGTGCTTTATGGAGAAGCTCAATACCTGCCAGCCAGATCCATCCCACTCCTACACGAAGGCCAACCAGCTTCAGCGCCCCTCGGGATTCTGCTATTATGTGAAATATGCTAACGGGGACTATAAGGATCTGGTCGTCTACTGCGGGGAGGATACGGCCAAGAAATTCGTGCAGTGTATGGAGGAGGAAATGCCAGCCATCGGTAAGCTATACAAGGAGAACAAGCCGATGGTGATGACTGACGACGATAAGGCGAACTTCAAAGCAAGCACGCACTGCCACATTTGCGGGGATGAATTGGGAGGAGATAAGGTCCGGGACCACGACCATCTTACCGGGAAATATCGCGGCGCAGCACACAACCAGTGCAATCTGGATTTCCAGCTCCCGAAAGACGTCCACATCTTCCACAACTTGAGCGGGTATGATTCCCACATCTTCCTCAAGGAGCCTGGATTCACTGAGGGTAAGATCGACTGCATCCCCAATACTGATGAGAAATATATCAGCTTCTCCAAGCAGGTGGGAGATCTGGAGATGAGGTTCACCGATTCGATGCGCTTCTTACTCGGCTCGCTGGATTTCCTAGCCAAGAACCTCACCCCCGACCAATTCAAGACCGTGAAAGCAAGATTGGGCGATCGCCACGAGCTGATGATCAGTGAGGAGTATTTCCCTACGATTATATGGATGGGGAGGCCAAGCTGGAAGAGACTCAGCTCCTACCCAAGGAAGCCTTCTTCCGCACACTCTCCGGAGAGCATATCAGCGACGAGGATTACGCGCACGCTCAGAGAGTCTGGAAGGCCTTCGAGTGCAAGACCCTACGCGATTATCACAATCTCTACCTCGAAACCGACGTCTTGCTGCTCGCCGACATCTTCGAGAATTTCAGGAACATCTGCCAGACTCACTATGGGCTTGATCCTGCCAATTACTACACATCGGCCGGACTGTCCTACGACGCCGCCGTCAAAACCACTGGGCAAAGATTGGAGCTTCTCTCCGATCCGGACAAGCTTCTAATGTTCGAGAGGGGCACCAGAGGAGGGGTCGCCATGATCTCCCACCGCTACGGCAAGGCCAATAATCCCTACATGACCGACTATGACGCCACTCAGTCCACCAAGCATCTCACCTACCTTGACGCCAATAATCTCTACGTGTGGGCGATGACGCAGCCTCTTCCCACGGGGGACTTTGAATGGGCGGAGCTGGAGGAGATCGACGAGATTCTCAGCTATCCCGACGACCACGAATATGGCGCCATGGTAGAATGCGATCTCGAATATCCGCAGGATCTTCACGACGCCCACAACGACTATCCTCTTGCGTCCGAGACTGTAGAGATCGACAAAGTCCGCAAGCTCGTGCCTCATCTAGGCAAGCGTGAAAAATATACGCTCCACTATCGAAATCTCAAGATGTATTTGAAGAGGGGCATGAAGCTCACCAAAGTCCATCGGATCATCAGGTTCAGGCAATCCCCATGGCTCAAGCAATACGTGGATCTGAATACCGCTCTTCGCGCCAAGGCCAAGACCGACTCCGAGAAGGATTTCTTCAAGCTCATGGTCAATTCAGTCTTTGGCAAGACCATTGAGAATATCCGGAAGCGTGCAGACGTCAGGCTGGTCACCACCGAGAAGCAAGCCCTCAAGCTCGTGGCCAAGCCCAACTTCCATCGTCGAGTGGTCTTCACCGAGAATCTAACAGCCGTCCATATGAAGAAAACCAAGCTGAAATTTGATAAGCCGATCTACCTGGGAGCCTGCATTTTGGATATTTCGAAGCTCCTCATGTACGATTTCCACTATGGATTCATGAGGAAGATGTACGGCGATCGTGCGCGGCTTCTCTTCACCGACAAAGAAATCTTGGCCTATGAGATCAAGACCGACGACTTCTACCAGGATATCGCTCCACACGTTCAGGCAAAATTCGAAACGTCCAACTACCCCGCCGAGCATCCCTCCGGCATCCTCACCGGCGTGAATAAGAAGATCCTCGGGGTATTTAAGGACGAGTACGGCGGCAAGGCCATGACCAAATTCGTGGGGCTCCGGGCGAAGCTATACGCCTTCAAGATGGACGACGGTGAGGCTACCAAGAAGGCAAAGGGAGTCACGAAGAGCATCATCGAGCGCAGCATCGCCTTTGACGATTATAAGCGATGCCTCACTACCCAGCAAGAGATCCATCGACCGATGAATATCATCCGGAGCTATCTCCACCAGATCTACGCCAAAGACGACGAGCGCCACATCCTTCCCGACGGCATCAGCACCCTCGCCCACGGACACTATCGGATCGCCCGCAGTTGAGGCTCTGATTGGTGCAGATGCCCATCCCTCCTTCTCCACACTTAGTAGGCTCTGACGGGTTCGGATGCCCATCCAGACTGTCCATACTTAGATAAATGAGCAGCATACGAGTTCACGACATCTTCCTCCCCACCAGCCCCTCTCGAATCTAGAGCTGGAGGAAGCTGCCAAGGCTCTGCATATCCCCCACTTCAGAGGCGTCTTCATGCGCAATGGCCTACCAGCCAAGCCCATAGATCTCGTGTACGGCATCCTGAATCATGACGATCGCGATGGCCCCGGCACGCACTGGACGTGCTTGCATAAGAATGGAGGGCTCAAAGTCTACTTCGATGCCAACGAGATCGACCATGATCTGAGGCCGGAGATTCGATATTATACCGATGAGCTTCAGCGTCGAGGCGATGTGGTCTGCGGGCACTTTTGCTTGCACGTTTTGAAGCTTCTTGCGGAAGGTCAGACGCTCGAGGAGGTGATCTTCGACCTATAGATAAATGGATACGGATGCCTCAGGATCTCGATATGAACGATCATCGCATCACCAGTCTTGGATTGCCGCGGGATAGCTCTGATGTCATGACGAAGAAATGGGTCAATCAGTAGCTGAAAGAAAGTATGAAAGAACGACGAGCTAGATTCAGAAATTAAGCAGATGCAGATGACCATCAAGCGGATGCAAAGGGAGTACGACACATCCATCAAAGACCTAACCAAAAAGCTGATGACCGTAAAAGACGGCAAAGCCGGTAAGTCAGAGTGCGTCTCGACAAATGGCGGTTTGATGACTACGAACCTAGACATGCAGAAATATCGCGTGCTAAATCTCCCACTCCCCCAGACGGATAACGAGTCCATCACCAAAGCCGTCTACGACCGCCTGCAGGCAGATCTAGACGCATTAAGGCTCTTCGTCGAGCTGAAGCATGCGTAAATCAAGACTTTCTGGTCTCTCTCTTTCGAAGGACCGGAAAGACTACTGGTAGGGGCTTATTGCCAGTTAGACTCTTTGACCCATAAATTGAAAGATGCTGGATATCCCAACAACTTCACGAAGATTTCCTTGACCCCATCCTTGGTTCGTCGCCGCAAGATATCTTCGATGCCAAAGACGTCCTGATCAGTGCGCTGCAGCTCCTGCTCGTAGAAGGATCCTTGGATCTCCTCGTCAGGGAAATCCTTGAGACAATAGGTCGGCGGCTGCGTCGCTAGGGCCTGAAAGATGGTGAAGACTTTCTCCGTCCAGCGCGGAGTATATCCCTTCTCGAAAAGTTCTCTTCTATTGATGATCTGGACTTTATCGCCGACGTCGAATCGATGAGGCTTCATGGGTGGGAGATCTCCGTAAAGATTCCAGAAGACCTTGCCCTCGTTCTCTTTCTTACTGGCGGCGGTGGGAGTCATTTTGATGAATCGATGCTTGGTGGTATTATACTGGCGGACGAGATCGTCCAAGACGGGGAGGTAGGTGCGCGTAGAATTGGCCGAGAAGTACTTGAACAACTTCTCCTTCATGGTACGATTCCAATGCTCCACCACGCTCGATTTCTCCTCATTCTCGATTATAAAATTCCGTGCCCTTATCGATCCATAGCTTCTCAGGCTTGCGATCCTTGAAGACGGCCCAGAAGGCATCTCGCACCGTTGCACCTTTCTTATCTTTGAGCGGCACCAGCCAGCCGTATTTGGAGAAGACGTCGATGATGCTCAAGAGGTATTTGAAGCCTCGATTATCCCGGGAGAAGGCACTCATATCTACGAGATTGGCTGCCAAGGTATCGCCCACAACCACGCGCCTCTTATCAAACTTGCGTCGGACTGGCTTATGCAGCTCTTCGGCTAGCTCATCCGACCATCTTACTTTTTTTTCTTCAAGCCCAGCCCATATCGTGCCTTGGTGCCGATGATGGGTCTGACGATGCCACGCTCGAAGCTTTCGCGCGCAGTAGGATTAGGAATGGCATCGAGGGAGGCTAGCATCGTCTTATCGCAGATGGAACTGCGGGCGGCCGTATCCTGATGCTGAGCATAGCAGAGATCGTGATGATAGGAGGCCTTATCCACGCGATTGATGGGCATTGACCAAGCTTTGGGGGTGCCGTCTGCCTTCGGGCACTTATGAAGCTTGGTGCCAGAGCCGGTGAAATTATGCCCTTGTAAGTGCATTTCCACGGGCATGCGATTGAGCATCTTATTCCAGAGCCCAGCGCCCGACGCAGCGATAAATTGGGACTTCTCGGAGCCGCAGACGGCGCTGGTCCCAATCCTCCGCGGCTGCCCATTTCTGATCATGACCTCGCTCAGGCCTTGCGTCGCCCTCTTACTTTTGCATTTCAAGCAGTACATTGCCATTTTTATAGATAAATGGACGTTGATGACCTTACGTACGATGAGCCTACCGCGAGTAGGCATAATCACTTTCTCCTCCCGCAGCGATCCATCCGAGGTCTGACCATCGGAAAATCGGACTGCGTCAAGACGACGCTGCTGAGTAACCTCCTCCTGCGCGACATATGGCTCGACTACGATCGACTCTTCGTCTTCGGAAAATCGCTCCATCAGCCCGTTTATCAGCTGCTGCGGCTGGCGCTTGGGAATGGATTTTCGAAAGACGATATCCGCGAGCTTCTTTCCATCAAGGATAGCTATCCGTACTCCTTGATCGACGTGGTGGGCGTGATGAAGCCACCGGTCAAACCAAGTGGTATCGAGCCCTTCTTCTTCGAGCAGGTGAGCGACGTGCCCGACCCCCGCGACCTTGACCCCTCTCGCAAGAATCTCATGGTCTTCGACGACTTGATGCTCAGCAAGCAGAGCAAGTGCAAAGACTACTACGTGCGCGGGCGCCATAATAACGTCGATTGCTTCTACGTCTGCCAAAATTACTTCAATCTTCAATCGATCCGGGAGAATGCCAATTGCATCCCACTCTTCGAGCAGGATGCCAAGAATCGCAATTATATGCGCCGGGACCATTGCAGCTATCTCACCCCGGCTCAGTTCGATACCCTATGCAATCGCTCTTGGGCCAAGCCTCACGGATTCATGACCATCGATCTCACGAGCCCTAAAACGAATGGAAAGTATCGATACAATCTGGGTGAGTTCTATCGAGTATAAGATAAAGAATGAATCACTTGCAGGAATTTTTCCAGGAAAATCAAAGGGACTTGGATCGGGAATCTTCCAAGATCCCACCCCCTGGTTCCGAGCACCAGTGGGAGCCATTGCTTTTTTACGGGATACATCAGCTACAAGCTTTCCGGGCAGACGATCGAGCATTTGAACGATCCGAGGGTCGCCACCACCATGATGGGCCTACTCACGTATCCAAATGATTTCTCCAAGTCCCAAGGCCTCAACCAGCTATGGGTCAAGGATACCTCCGCCGCCGCCACTGCCGCAAATCTGGGATTTGCCGCGCGGAAGGCATACGTCATCGCCAAGTCCGCCAATAAGGGATCCTTCTCCTTCACCATCCCCTTGAAGCATATCTTCGGTTTTGCCCAGGACTACGAAAAGCTGGTCTACTGATTCAAGCATGAGCTCACTCTCGTCCGCGCAACAGAAAATGACGCCATATTCCGGGATGCTACCAATATCAACGATCCTGGCAAGATCGTCCTCAGTTATCTCTCCTGGTTCGTTCCCCACGTGATGACCTCCGACGACCAGAAACTGCGGCTCTCTAAGACCATCGAGAGCAAGGTGAAGCTAGATATTGGCTTCCGCATGAGGCAGTGCGATTCGATCGGCGTCCCCGAAAGCCGAGAATTCATCTGG
>MJUU01000947.1:0-13107 GCA_002080025.1 Modiolus philippinarum
AGATATCCTCCCACTTTTGAGTCATAACACAACTAATTACAACCTGAGCAGACCTTCCCAAATTATACCATTGAGAGCACGCACTGTTTCATTTTATAACTCCTTCTTCTTGTCATCCGTTAGGGACTGGAATAATCTTTCACCAGAAATTGTGTCCGCTACAACTCTTGATAATTTCAAGCGTTTACTGAAAAATCGCGAAAAATCACCTCGAAAACATGTTTACTCTCTTGGTCACAGTTACGAAAAAATTGTTCACACAAGATTACGACTTGGTCTAAGCGGACTAAACCAACATTTGTTTATGTACAATTTATCTGATTCCAAAATTTGCGAATTGTGCACTGGAAATTACGTTGAATCGACTGAACACTTTCTACTTCAATGTGCCCGATACTCGACTTTTCGGACTTCTTTATTGCTAAGTATTAAAACTATTTTATGTCCAGAGCTAAACATTAATTTTTTGCGAGATCTATGCCCAGCTTACTTAAGTAAAATTTTAATAGAGGGGAGTGACGACTTATCTGTAAATGAAAATTTTGGATTATTCGAATGCGTGTTTAAATATATCAAATCTACTAATAGATTCATAAGGTGACTTTTCCGGAGTCCATTATTTTCCAGTCTAAAATGTATTAACTAAATCGTCCTTTTCCTTGCTTAAATATCTTGACATCCATCCCTTCTTGTGTGTGTGTGTGTGTGTGAGAGTGTGTGAGTGTGTGTTCTATCACTCTGTGTGCATGAGGACTTCAGTCTGCTGATATTTATTTATCATTGTATTTTCTTTATTTATTTTTTTCTATTGTCTTTATCACACTTGTTTATATCTTTATGTTTGTATTTAAACATGTTTGTATTTATATATGTTTGTATGTATATGTGTATGTATGTATGTATGTTGAGGAGAACCGCTCGTAGCCTTTAGGCTGTCGGCAATCCTCTTGAAATAAATAAAGAATTAAATTAATTCTATAACAAAACGAACACTTGGAGATTTTAACCATTTTGACACAATATTGAAACAGATAGAAACCAACATTTATATGTGTAGGGAGAATAGGGGGCCTATCAAAGGGGTACCAATTAATTAGTATTCTTGATTTTACCTGTAATTAATAAGTAGACATAATTATAAAGTAGACATTTAGCAAGAAATAAAAAGATACATATATAAAATAATTGTAGGCAAGAATAATTATTTAATGAAAAAATTAAATGAAAAATGAGTAATAGCTAAAAAAAACCAAGTGAATAATTTCAAACAAATTGAAAATACACTGCCACTTTATTTTGCTCAATTATTATTGACCAAAGCTAATGCATAAAGTATCAGATTGGGCAAGACAACCTGTTCCAAAGCCTAAGTTATTAATTAGATTAGTAAATACAACCCAATGAACTAAGCAAGCTCAAGAATTGTATATGTCGTGTATATATTATTATTTTATACAAGTTATTACTTGCATGAAAATATTGCACAAGTAATAACTTGTATGATGGCATCATATAAGTTATAACCTGTACGATTTAGATTGTTCAAGTAATTACTCGTACAATTTTCTTAATAAAAATAGCAATAATTTGTACAAAGACATATATTCATAGTTCCTTTTAAATCATTTTGCTTTCCCACTTTTCTGATAACTAAAATTGTTCCCTGGAAAGGGTGAACACTGATTAAAAATGGAGTAGAATATAAACCCCTAAAGGGAAAAGAGGAGGAAAATACATACTGTTTGCTTAACTTTTAGTTAATTTTTTCTGATGCTTATAATTATTTGCCAATTGTCCACTTTCTTGTGCCAGCCTTTACTTTAATAATATTGAAAAGTGATCATTAGGTTAATAATTTAAAAAAAATAAGAATTTACAAAATCCGAAAGGTATAAAGTCATAACTTAATTTTTTGTTAGCTGTAGTGTATAGTGTTTACTACTGAAATGATAGTATTTTGAGGTGTTAGGATGATAAATAACAAAATAAATGTTCAAATCAAATATGATAAAATTATGTGATAATAACAATGTAATGACCATTCCACAAGTAACTTGATATTCACAACGGATGACAGCAGCTATAAGAGAATTTCTTTTTATTTTATGTCTGCTATGATGTGTAAGCCACTGATCTTTTTTGTAAACAGTAATAAAAGTATTGTCCCATTGCTAAGTTTAAGGATTATTAACTATGCATTGTAATTTACATGCACTTCAAATCTGTAGATTAGGTAGACGTAATCAATTTGCTTAAGTAGTATAATAGCTGATCCGTATAGCTTCAGTAAAGACTAACTTCACTGCTTGCCTTTTTGCAAATGGTACCAGATATAATAAAGCTGAAGACAGAACATCAAATCATTACTACATAAACAACCTGACGAAAAATTTCAATATATGGCTATAATTGGAAAAAATCAAAGTTGTGTCAAACAGGAAGTAGATGAGTTACGGACTTGAAAAAGAGAGACACGACACAATGGTAAACAAAATTGCTTACCCTCATTCAAATTCATAAAGGCTAATGCTCAGCTGAATGTTACGTTTATTACCAACCAGAAAGGTGGCCAGAATCTTGCCCTTGATTCCTTCATATTCAGGGTGAACCACATAACTCCGGAAAAAGTTTTCTAGAGATGTGTTGATAAAGGATGCTCAGCATCTTTATCTACCCCCAGCAACATACCTACAGGATTTATTAGACAACCTCACAACCATCCACCCAACCAAACCAAAGTTTTTGCCAAACAGATAATGAATTAATGCAGTTAACCAACGTTGCTTAGATGAAGTCCGACCCATACCAACTATCAACTCAGAGGAACTCAACAAACTTAGAGACAACGAATGGGTTGATACCAGCTGAGAAGTTATCGAGCACTTACCCACCTTGAACTCAGCCAGATCTTCACTGTAGAGAGCCAGACGGAAGCAGCTTCCACCACTACTCAAGACCCAATAAGACAATCGATGGCCACAAATTGCAACAGGAGACCAGTTCCTACTATTCGACGATATACACCAAACCCGCAAACAGACAACCTACGAGACTTTCCAGCTACTGAAAAATTCTTCTGTGATGGAACCTTCTATACATGTCCTACCATCTTCTACCAGATTTACAGCCTACAAATACTGATTGATAACATCAAGACACCAGTTGTTTACGCATTTCTACCAGGGAAGAGTCAAGCCATCTACACACGCTTCTTTACTCTACTCTTGGATAAGGTCATTTTTTTTTGCATTTAACAAAGTTGTTTAAATAATGATTTAAAATATTCTAAAAAAAAAAACAGGTTTTATCAAGTTGAATAAATAGTATATTTATGACAACACTATCAACGACTAAATACGGAAATCATTGTAAATTAAGTTCATGAATAAATTCTGAAATCTGAGGAAGTCATAATAGTATGCTTTTTTCTATAAAAGTAATAGAAATATTACAATACGTTCTTGCCTTTTTTTCTTTTATATTTTAGTAGTGTTTTATATTTTCAGATGGCAAACCAAGGACTTCACTTCGCTCCTTCGACAGCTGCACTTGACTTCGAGATCGCCGCCTACAACGCATTCAAGGAAGTTTTTCCTAGACTACACACTAAGGGGTGCTTCTTTCATTTTACCCAAGCCATCTTGAGAAATTATCCCTTTATTTATTTATTTTGACTGTAAATGATTGACGATATCCTTACTACTGACAATCCTTAGTATTTTATTATGTCGACAACATTTGCTCAGAGGAACTGAAACTAAATAAAGAAAACAATTGTTCTAAATATATGTACTGCCCTTTCTGAATCATTGGTAAGTAAAAGCTAAATTATGATAATAAGGATGAGGCTTGGCGCGCAATAAACCGGTTTAACCCAAAAATTCTTTTGAAAGTCAGGACGATTGCGGTATAAAATTATCTGGCAATTTCCACCTGCTTTGCTTTTTTACCTCTTAGACTTTGGCTCTTTACAATTCTGTTGGGTAATTTGATAGAGTTACCCACTCGCAATTACCCAATTTTCTTTCCTGTACGGCGTAGTTCTACCGAGTTCTACGCAGTGCACATATCTCGACTGGTATGATTCGCACGAGTTTGTTCCACTCTTGATGACTTTGATGAAAGTATCTTTACTTTCACAACCAAACTGATACAGTAATGATACACTGATTTCATAAATTATTGAATACATTTAAGAAGTTTTATAATTGATATGATTATCTGATATCGAAATATGACGTAAATCGCAAACAACTCATCACTAAGGGTATTTCTCATCCTTGTTTTTTCGAGAGTTGTGTTAAAAATGCCAAAAACAAAAAGAAATTCAGACAGACTTGGACGTGACTTACATTCTGAATGCAATAAGTGATATCTACACAAATTGTGTATGTTTTTGAGACAGTTTGAAAAAATAATTTCATAAATAGTATTATATGTATAAAAGTTATTTTTTATTTGTTTTTATATATTTATGTTTATTTATATGTATGTATGTGCCTTGTTCTGTAACCAATGTGTATATATTTATATATTTGTCCTCTTGTAGCACGTATACTGTGCCTAAGTTGAAATAAACTTGTCTTGTCTTGTCTTGTCTTGTCTTACAGGATATTATGCATGAACCCGTTTAATTGGCTTTTGGATTGATTGATCACGTGCAGTGGCCTTTCACTGATACTGTCGATGTCTACTGACTTGTTGAAAAGACAAACTAAAGTTAAAATTTCTGTGTGTTATTATTTCATAAACTTTTTGATTTGATATTTTTATTGTGGTATGTTCTTTATGATCTTCGATAACAGTTGAAACATGCTTTTTTATATGAAATCAGTAATGTAGTCGTACAATTTCATAGTTGATCTATCTCTGATTTTTAATGAAGGAAGGAATGAAATTAGATATAACTCTTCATACAACCCATCTTTCTCCCTCCTCGACCCTTCTTACAACGCTCAAGTAAAGTTATTAGATAAAATTTCTAAATGAACATTGTTAAGGTTTTTTTTAAATAAAATTCTATATCTGGGGCTACGTGTAGACCTCGAATGTAACGTTGACATATTATCACCTTCTTAGTTGCCATATTTTTTGTGTGATGTTCAAAACAAGAATGTTTAGTTACCATGTAGTTACCATGTAGTTACCATGTACTGTCATGGCAAGTTAACGAATGTTAGTTACTGACTTGTATTATGTTGAGATTAATAAATACACGTTACATTCAAAGAAATTAAAAAAAAAAATAAGGAAAGCTACATGTTAATATGCATTTTGTATGTGCCGACAAAAGAGATGTGTATTTTGTTTGATTTGTAGACCATGCAATTTTAATGTATCACCATAGACGATATTGTACTTGTTTTATAAATAAAAAGACTTCTGAAAAATTACACATTCATTATTCATTAGATTAAAATTGATTTTTGACACTGGACATCTTGAATTTATTATTGTTGTGATTTTTTTCTTTTCATATTATATACTATTCATATACTATCCTTTCATTCACCATATTCCATTTCTATAGCTTATATAGAGTTATTCATATAAAAAGCAGACTATATTCCTTATAATTTATTCTATGCATATTGTTGAAATAAAAGTCTCACTGCAGCAAAAAACAAAGTTTTTTTTAAATTTGAATGTCGCAGTTTGGTTAGTTTACACCAGCTCTCCTACCACCTTTTCATGCGAAAAAATTTAAAAAGAACACATATTATCCTGATACATGTAATAAAAAAATAATGTTAAAATAAAAACATGCGGTCAGGAAAAACATATATTTTTCTCAAAATTTTAAGTTTTTTTAATTTGATTTCAATGGCAACTGTTGTAATTAATTTGAATAAAGTTCCTCTCATAATCTAGTTTGTAAATGTAATTGGTACTGAATTTGGCTCCCTTTTTCAATAGTACTTATTTTTGGACTACTTTTTGATTTTGGCTTTTCAATTATCATTTGATTTTAATGCTGCTGATGAGAGGTTTCTCCTCGAAACACGTGTACAGCATAACGAAATTTACTGTCTTTTGGCAACTTCGGTATTTTCTGTATTCTACATATTAATGAGCTATTCAATAAAAACTTTCCAAATTTCATTTCCACCACGATGAACCCAAACATTCTTGCTAAATACCATGAAACTTCTTATGATCTGTATTACAAAATTTACTGATTGCTTTTCTGCATTTTTTTTTTTTGGATATCTTGGCAATGCATTTCAATTTTACATGACCAACAAGCATAGAGTAAGCATGACCGCTATGGAAAAATTAGCAAATTCTGCAATCTGTTGGTACGAATTAACCGGTATATTACTTTCAGAAATAAGAGTAATATTTTTTTTCACGAAATATTTTTGTGTGTAAAGTTTGTTTTTTTTGTCAGTTTTGAGGAGTTTTGTTTTCTTTTTGCACTATCTACAAAGATGCCCAGTCAACTATTGCTTGCCAAAGCTTGCAATTGGTAATTTTCGTTAGTTTTTTTTTTATTTTATGCACCACATGCTGAGTTATTTGTACTTGAATATTGTTTGTTTACAATGAGCACCGTATTTAATTCTGTCATGGTTTATGAAATGTTACTCCAGCTTTCATATTTCTGTAACACAATTTACGTGTTTTTTCTTTGTAATTTCAAATTGTTATATACCTGTGTTTGGTGCCCACATGTCATGATTTAATTATGCCAAGTTTTCTCACTTTTGACTAGATGGGTGCACTGTGGTTGTTTAAATGTTGTGATCGTCTTCCATTAGTCTTTTTGTCGGGCAACGGATGACAGCAATTGTAAATGAACAAATAAAAGTAAAGGAGTAAATGTACATGTTACAAAATCCCAATAAATACATGGTAAGACTAAACACATTGAACAACGCTTAAAGAACACTTTGCCACTTAACTTTATGTCTGTTGACGATTCCACTTCCATGGGTAAAGTCACATGGATGTAGCGTCCCTCGACATCTAGCAAAGAATTCTGCTCAAACCGGTGTTGAGGGCCGTCTTGAACTTACTATAGGGTATGAGTTAAGCTCATTGTTGAATTACAAAAACAGGAAAACAGCAAACACCTACAATGGCCAGGAACTACAATCACAAGCCACAATCTACAAGCAAACTGAGACAAACATAAATAACGGTAGGAACTCGGGATAGCAGAACTTGGTACCGGCACTAGCAAAAGCCAGTGGTAGGATTAAATCGGTTTATGGGTACCCAAACCTCCCCTTTCTCTATCCCGTTTCCCTATAGTATCATAAACATGCGAATAAAACCCAATACAGGTAGACTACTAACTCAATGACCACTATCTTGGAACAGAAAAAGCATAAGACAAAACGTAATTTTGAAAGAAGGGTCAAAGAGTGCTCGCCGCTAAACTGCCGACTAGCTGAAGGAATCTAGTCTGCTGGTAAAACACTGTCGCACTACATGAAGGCCTCATGGTGATTTCAAGATGGAGAACAACAATAAAAGCGTTGTTCCATTGCTTATTTTTGCCATGTATTTGTAGAGACTTTGTCTCATTTGCATTTACTCCATATACCGTCATTGGTAATGTTGTGCTATAGCGATTAGTTGTTTATTTTCCTTTTATTACGAATTTGCCAATGTGAAGAAAAATTGTTATGAGCTTTCTTACAGGTTTAGAATGTTCATCATTTATTTCACTTCCATAGCAAAATGACACTTGGAGATTTCTGACTTTTATCTGTTCCAATAGCTTTAGGGGACGACCATTTGATTTTCGGGGGAGGCTCGAGCGATTTTGCCGAGAAAAATTATTTATTTCAAATATCACATCAAATTATTTATTCACATTTGCAACAAAAAAATTATTCTTCAAAACAACATTAAATTATTTAATTCCATGACAAGTGGGATTAAAATATATATTTTCACTGGCACCAAGATTAAATTATTTATTTACAAAATCGCTCACGCTCAACCCCCCCCCCCGAAAATCAAATGGTCGTCCCTTTAATTCTTTAAAACACTTATATTAACAAACATTTATTTTGTAAAGTTTCTCTTTATTTGTTGACTATAGAGGTTATAAAACATTACTCACCTCGAATGAATGAATGAATGAATAGGAAGTCCAAATTCGATGTTTTGTTATGGATTACTGTCTATATTGAACTTGGAAACTTGGAAACATGACCAATTTACGACTGTAAATAGTTGTCATGACTGTCTCTTTGAAGATACTGAACAGAATCAAAACATTCTAAGTAACATCATTTCTTGATTATTACTTTCTTTTTTTAGTTATTTGTTATAGGGAATTAGGGTTCGCTGGTCTTTGGATAATTACCAAAATTACCAAATGAACACCTTCTTACAATTTTCAGTACAGCTTTTCCTTGGACTCTTCATATTTGTAGATATCAATTGAACAATATAATCCTTATGGTATGATTTTTCCTGGAGTAACGCCCTTTTTGAATATAGAATTTTGACAAACCTCTGTAATCGACCTTAAAGTACTTTATTAACTTGAAAATACTTTGTGTAGTTGTTCGTTTCCAAAGTGGGCGATATTTATATTCGTAGGCGGTTTTGTTTTAATGTTCTTATTTTATTTAATAAACATTGAAAGGATATGGAGTAAATGCAAATGAAACAAACTCTACAAATACATGGTAAACCAAGCAATGGACCAACGCCTTTATTGCTGTTCTTCATTTCGAAATCACCATGAGGCCTTCAACAATGGGGGATGCTCATACCACATAGTAAGTTCAAGACGGCCCCTAGAACCGGTTTAAACGGAATTTATTGCTACAGGTCTTTTTCACCCCATGGATCTATGTTCCTTTTTGTGATGACTTTGTTTCTTGGTATTTCTGATGTTACAATTGTCTTTGGATTATTCTTTTTTGCTCGTTGTTTCATGGTATTTCCGATGTTACAATTGTCTTTGGATTATTCTTTTTTGTTTGTTGTTTCATGGTATTTCTGATGTTACAATTGTCTTTGGATTATTTCTTTTGTTTGTTGTTTCATGGTATTTCCGATGTTACAATTGTCTTTGGATTATTCTTTTTTGTTTGTTGTTTCTTGGTATTTCCGATGTTACAATTGTCTTTGGATTATTCTTTTTTGCTCGTTGATTCGGTTCTAACTTACTTAAAAAAAAGTTAAAATCTTAAGAAAGTGCTGACCTATTTTAGGAGCTTGTTTTTAATGTCCATTTGATCATTTGATATTCGGTTCTATTTTATCTACACTTATAGGGAAGAGGTTGTCAAAAAGTCAAAACAGGTATAACAGGAATGATAGGGAGTACATGTACATCAGAAAAAGTCTCAAACTTACGAATGGAACAACACTTATAACAGTGCCTGTATGTCCTTATTGAAATACAACTTTGTAGTTTTGATTTGAAATTTATTTATCGTATTATCACGGTGCCTAATCTCTACGCAATATTTTCTATTGATGAGACACGGACAAGTTCGTATTAGGCTCGGAGCGTCTCAACACAATGTAAACAAAAACGGAAAGACCGGAAAAGGTAAGAAAAACTATAGTTTCCTCTACAAATGCAATAAAAAAAACACGCTCATTCAGAGAAATGTCTTTTTATTGATTCAAAGACATTTTCAAAATAGTGAAACTGCTTGCCAATATCTTGTTTACTTTGCATAACGAATGTAAATCGCGAACACGTACAGTTTCCGAAGTCAGTTTAAAGACCTATAAATATATATAAAGTAACACTTTTATACGTCTTATAGTCATATCGAAATTGTATTCAAATATATTTGTTAATGCATTTTGGTTTATACCATAAGTAGTCTGTGCTCAATGTTTTTGGAGTACAAGTAAAAAATGTGTTGATGCGTCCTATGACAAGCCAGTTAATTAAAGGATGCATACTGTTATCCTTTCAGATAATGGGAAAAAGAAAGAGCAATTTAACAACAGGAAAAATCACATTCTTATTTTGGGAACTGTTTAATCATTGCATTTTACAGTGCACCTTTGTATCAAATATTAGTTTGATTTAATGCATTGGTGTGTAAAAGCTTCTAGACCAATGGTCCAAACCCGAATTAAAACTACTTCCATTTTGAGGAGACCTGATGTAGCTGAAACTTTGTCCACCATTCATGACATGCAAGCTGATAAAGCTCCTAATAACACCATTTTTATATGCAAAATAATGCAAGTTGTCCCAGTAAAGAGCTGGGGATCGATTCATCTGCAGGTTATCTCGCACATGTATACTGTAACGACACTGTCAAAAGAGAAGGTCTTTGCCAATCAAAAGTCAGTTATTAGTTCCTTTGGTATGTCAGTTAGTCGGGGTATCTTGTGATGTTCTCTGCTTGCATTTACAGCATTTTATTGCATGTTCAGCATTATGTACTACCTATCGAAAGCTTATTTGGGTCACATTATGTGGTGCCACATAAAACAAAATCAACACAAATCGTGGCCACCCAAACAAGCTTTCATAACTACCAAATCGATCACTCTTATCTGCGGTGTTAATACTGTGATAGCAGTTTTGCTACCGTAACGAGCGGTGTAAACCAAATGTAGATATTGAAAAATTCGAAAGATCTAATAGATATTCTGAAATCCAGATCATTATCCTAAAAGCAATAAGACTTTTTATTTCTCCACTCTGTACCCCATGGTACCTAATGAACAACTGTAAGCAAACCTTTCCATTATTATTCGACGTCGTTTCGTGAAGAGTGATGCTTATAGACGTTTTTTTCTTGTCTAGTCATAGGCTGTAATAAATCGTACTTTGTTCGACAGGAATATAAATCTAAAAACAGGTACGACTGTTTCAATAGACGGTCGGCATCCCAATGGGTTACGAACGGTGCACCTCTTCTTGCCGACCTTTTTTGTACTTCTATGAAGGTGATTTTCTTGATGGGCTGATGAGAAAAAGGGCAAAAAACTAGCAAACTTTTCAATAACAACTTCCGAACATAGATGATGTTCTGTCATTGAACAACTCTCGTTTCGGTGGCTACCTTCATCTGATCTATCCAGATGAGTTAGACACTAAGCATACCACAAATACTCCAAAATGGCTTCTTATCTTGAACTTTATCTTGAAATTGACTTTGGAGTTAAACTTTACACTAAGCTTTATGTCAAGCTAGATGGTTTCATCTTTCCAATTGTCAACTTTCCTTTCCTGTCGAGTAACATTCCGTCTGCCCCCAGCGTTTGACGTATATATTTCACAACGTATACATTATTCCCGGGCTTGTTACCAGTACTGTGATTTTCGCTGCAGAGTGTAACGACTGACTACCAAATTTCTCAGCCAAAGATATGTTATTCCGCAGCTGAAGTCGTCTCTGATAAAGTCATAAGCTGATAGATCGTGATTGGGTATTTATCTCCGATATGAAATCAGGAGTCTTATTCGTTTCACATTTACTCGATTGTGACTATTGTACCTGGTGTGACTTTTTGTTATAGGCAACATGGGGGGGGGGAGTAACTAATTAGCTGCTAACCTCTCTTACTCAATTACCTAGAAGTACTCTTTTTGGGTCTGTGTTGCTCAATTTGATCATGCAGTTGTGTGTCTGTGTTTATTGTAGTCTCTGTTTTGTTGCCAGTACTGATTTTGTCTTTGTCGTATGGAATTCATGAGTCCTGGATTGTCCTTCGGTATTTTCTTCCCTTTCTTTATTTTTTTACTTATATGTTCAATTGGGTCCGACTCCTCCGTTTTTTGTCTTGTACGAGCTGCATACATAGTTATTTTACTTGTCCTATCAAAACATAACTACATTGAAGTTTAAAACGAAAGAAACGACTCCATATAGACTTATATTAATTGAAATGTATAAAAATTATATTCAAAAGAGACAACCACAAGCTGTATTCTGTGTATTATTCTTCGGTATGTACACGTAGTCCGGAGGAAGCATCAAAATACTCATATGTGACGCAAGGTAAACTCGAATACTAGTGTCGGTTGAATAATCGTTCATGCACAGCCATTTTAGTCTAATAGTTGACTTCCGGATTGGTATTTTCAATTTTGCACAAGGTTTGTTAAATTTTGATAAAATGCAGATTTTTGTAATAGATTTGGAAACTCTGAGCAAATAAAGGCGTATTTGGGACGCTCCGAGCCTAATCTTGACGTAAAGGTTATGCCCCGTGATTATGTTGTGTATAATCGTCGCCGTAAATTGCCACTTCTTTTATTGATATGAATATACTTGTTTCATCAAGAAAATTGTTTTTATTTACTCTATTCAAACGCAAAGCAAATAATAATCATTGGTTTGAAGTTACAAAAGGGGGAAAGCCAAGAACGTAATTTATGAATTACATTTTTACACAATTTCAACAATGATTTAATTCTGTATTATATTTTCATGTGTTAATTAAAGGATGGTGTGGAATTGGATACCCTTTATATATACCAATATAGATGTGACATTTGATACCCTATATAAACCAACCATTTCTCCCGCCTTCACTTCTCCTAACAACTCACCCTTTATATACCAATATAGATGTGACATTTGATACCATATATAAACCAACAATTTCTTCCGCCTTCACTTCTTCTAACAACTCACCCTTTATATACCAATATAGGTGTGACATTTGATACCCTATATAAACCAACCATTTCTTCCGCCTTCACTTCTTCTAACAACTCACCCTTTATTTACCAATATAGGTGTGATATTTGATACCCTATATAAACCAACCATTTCTCCCGCCTTCACTTCTCCTAACAACTCACCCTTTATATACCAATATAGATGTGACATTTGATACCCTATTTAAACCAACCATTCTCTCCTAACAACTCACCCTTTATATACCAATATCGGTGTGACATTTGATACCCTATATAAACCAACCATTTCTCCCGCCTTCACTTCTCCTAACAACTCACCCTTTATATACCAATATAGGTGTGACATTTGATACCCTATATAAACCAACCATTTCTCCCGCCTTCACTTCTCCTGACAACTCACCCTTTATATACCAATATAGATGTGACATTTGATATCCTATTTAACCCAACCATTCTCTCCTAACAACTCACCCTTTATATACCAATATCGGTGTGACATTTGATACCCT
>MJUU01000947.1:35031-46898 GCA_002080025.1 Modiolus philippinarum
AAAAAATATATAAGTAAATAAATCAATTAAATCCATAAATAAATCAATAAACAGAGTATATAATCTCAGAAAAGACTATGGGTGTGGACTGAAAAAAAAATCGAGACAAATATAATTTAATTACTTATTAGAACATTTGTAGCCTAAGGTAATTATCAATTTAAAATTTGATTTTTCCTATAAAATGAATTTGATCATATAGGGTTGTATAGTTTAGATACTAATTTTTAAGATAGATAGACGACTAATGATAAACAGTGCATATGCCTATGACTAAATTGGAACACACCCATACACCACTCATACTTATGCAATACTAAGTATATAATAAATTACAATTGTGATTTGCTGCACACAATCACTGTCCAAACTCCCTATGTGTGCAGCAAGGAAAAAAAAACATGCATACTCAATCATACCTGTACCTTTCAAACCATCTTCCTTACAAGTTCCAATCTATGTCATTCTGCAATATGCAAAATAAATATTATATTACTAATTATGAAGAATTGGTATCCAGGGGTTCCAGCAGCTATTTGCTTTTTCTAAAGGTTTCCTCTTGAAGTATAAATATTTTTCAATCGAAATTTTTCTTTTGAATAATTTCTTAAGGCACAGCTATGAAGTTGGTCCCCATTTAATTTTGATCGATAAATATAAAATTTTGTGTAAAAAATAATTAAATTCCGAACATAATTTATGTCTGATTTTTGTAAATTTCCGAATAATATAATCTCCAAATTGAGAGGCAGAATTATTTCAGTATTTTCCAATATCCATTCATGTAAATCATTCCAAAGTTGTGAAATTTTATCACAAGTCCAGAAAATATGATCAATTGCTTCAGCTGACTGTAAACAAAAAGCGCACTTATCTGAGGTTTTCAGTTTCATTTTATACAGCAATTCATTTGTGCCTAAAATTCTATGGATTATTCTGTACTGAAACCAGTGTATTTTTTAGCTTTTCGTCATTTTGAATGGCAAAAGATATACATGTGGCCATTCATTTTTTTTATTAAACAATTGTATCCATTTTTCCTCACATTTTTGATTAACAGAATTTTTATTTAGCACTTCATACATATCTCTGGAACCCTTTTTAGATTTCATAAATATTTTCAAACTAATAGGTATCATAGGGCCATAAGTTTTAATTAAATCATCTGAGCTGATTTTTAGTGATCGCATATAAGTTTTGATTACAGACAGGACACCTTGATATCTAAGAAAGTTAGTGTTAATATTATAAGTTTGGTGGAATAATTGAAAAGTCATAAAACTACCCGATTCAGTTAGAATATCATTTATTAAATTAACAACCTTTTTTCGACCAGTCTTTATACAGTATAGGGCTATTTTCAATCGTTATTTTTTCATTATTCCAGATATTAACTGCACTGAATTCACATTTTTCATTTAAATCTTGCTTAGAATTTAATTCGCTCCATGCATTAAAAACTTCTTGCCAAAAGTGGTTTTTTAACTCGTTTTTTTGGCCCTGTGTGTTGAAGTCTTATTGAGTTTAAATTTTCCGAGAACATCAACAACTTACCAACTTTTGAATTATTGTCAAAAATTCTACGAATCCATGTTAATTTCAATCTTTTAACATAATTTTTCAAATTTAACATTTTTAATCCCCCTGCTTCTTTATCTTTGCACAAAATATCTACTTATTTTATCTGATTTATGTTCCCAAATAAAAGCAAACAAACTATTAATAAACTGTGACAGAATATTTGCTTTTGGGCTTGGTAATGTTAAAAATAAATGATTCAGCTTTGAAATTACTAAGGTTTTAATAATAGCTATTTTCCCTATTGGTGATAATATTTGATTAGTGCATGCTTTTAATATATTTTCTATTTCCTTGAACTTTGGAGTATAGTTCAATTCTTGGATTTCTTCAATATTTACAGAGAATTTGATTCCTAATAATAAAAATCTGCTGGAACCCCATTCCAATCCCCACTTGACACACATTGTTTCACTACTAAATCTTTTCTTTCCAATCCACACAACCTTTGTCTTTTCCAAGTTTATATTTAAACCTGACATATCAGCATATTTTTGTAGAGTACAGAGAGATGCATCTAAAGACTCAGGAGAACCATCTAAAATTAATGAAGTATCATCTGCATATTAAGTATTCAGTATCATCAATTGTAATTCCAGTGATGTCTTTGTTCTTCCTTACCATAATTCCCAAGATTTCAGCACAAAGAAGAAAAATATAGGGTGATAAAGGATCCCCTTGCCTGCAGCCCCTTTCTACATTAAAGAATTGTGAGAGAAAACAATTTTGAGTTACACAATTTGTTATATTGGTATAAAAAAATGACTTAATCCAGTTTTTGATGGAATTTCCAAAATTAAAGAAATCTAAGACACTTTTTATGAGTTCCCAAGATATCGAATCAAATTTTTTTTCAAAATCAATGAGGAGCAGAATACCTGGTATATCCTTTTCTTCAGTAAAAAGTAAAATATCATAAATCAGACGTGTATTTTCACCGATGTACCTCCCTGGAATAAAACCTGTTTGATCATTATTTACAAGGATATCTAAAACTGATTTAATACGTTCTGCAATGCAACTTGAAGCAAGTTTATAAGTTGTATTTCAAAGACAAATTGGTCGCCAATTCTTCATATACTGTTTGGGTTTATCTCCTTTTGGAATACATGTTATTATTCCTTGCTTTTGAGTTACAGACATTTGACCATTTTTATAACCATAATTTATTGACCTGAGAACAAATTTTCCTAAATTACATTAAAAAAAATTTAAAAAACTCACTTGTGAAACCATCTGATCCCGGACTTTTATCTTTTTTCATTCTTTTTATTGCAGATGTTAACTCGGTATTATTATATGTAATTTCTCCTTCGAGCTCTGCTTTCATTGTTTCATTTAATTTTGGAATATCCTGATAAGGTAATTCAGTCATTAACTCTGGTATTGCAAGAATTTCTTTTTTCTTATAAAGTTTTTCATAATAGCTTTTTGCTTCTTTAAGAATTTCTTTCTGGTCTGTAATGGTTACCCCCTGTTCATTTACAATTTTAGGAATAGTTTTATTTACAAAGTTTTGGGATTCTAAGTTCATAAAATATTTTGTTGGTTTTTCATATTCTTCAATTATTTGCATTTTTGACCTAATATAATGCCCCCTCATTCTTTCTTGTCTTAATACATTAAGTTCATATTTTTTATCTTCAATAATTTCTAGTGACCCTTCCCCGTCTAATTCACTTTCGAGTTTTTGGATATCTTGTAACAATAAATCCTCTAATTTGTTTTTTTCTCTTTTTTGTACGAAGCATAAGATATTGTTTCCCCCCTTATTTCTGTTAATAGTATTTCGAGGAATAATTGATCATTTATTGTGAAACAAATATCAGAACAATCTAAATCGTCCAATATATCTCTATTATACATTAAACAGGCATATTGTTCCTTTACTCTGTGAATAACATCTTTGACTGTTTTTAAATAGTCAATGTCATGAAGTAATGAATTATTGAATTTCCATAGGCCCTTTCCAATTAAAAAATCACTAAGCTTAAATTTAAGAATTACTGGGGAATGGTCAGACCTATAACTGTTATGTATTTCGACATCCTGTACATTATGATAGAAGTTTTGAGACACTAAAAAGAAATCAAGTCTTGACTGTTTAAAGGGGTTACGTTTCCGCCATGTAAACCTTTTATTTTCTGGATGACTTTCTCTATATGGATCCACCCAATTAAATACATCTTTCAAATCATGAACCTTTTGTTTTGCATTTGGATTGTTTATTGATCTATAACCTTGAGTGTCTAAAACTTGGTCCTGAACTAAATTGTAATCCCCTGTAATAATTATTGAGTCATTATTGAAGGTTTCGATAACTTCACTAACCTTGTCATAAAAACTTGGAGAGTCTGTATTTGGTCAATATATATTAATGAGTGTTATGCGTTTTTGTTCTATTTCAATATCTAGCCCTAATAAATTTCCACCTCATCCATTTTTGACCTGTATATCTTATATTCAAAATTTTTGGTAAAAAATATTGCAACACCCCTTTATTTCATTTAATGTCATATTTAAACCTTGATTGAAATATTAGATAGAAGGAAAAATGAATGAATTGAAGTATCCATTTCTTGGAGTTTTAGTGTAATATATTAAATAGTTCATATTATTCGCTTCGGTCAATGTGATTATTTTGGTGACCACTCGGTCCATAAATTGTCATGTGTACGTACCTTATTGCCATGTATGTGATCGATAAATAGAATACAAATGCTAGTATGCTATATTTGAAACTCAAGATTAGTGATTCTGTTATACTTTTAAAACAAAAATGACAACACTATATTTAAAAAACAGCAGTTATAATGTAAAATAAGTGAGAACCGAACCGTCAGTCTAAAAACGAATAATGAAAGGATATTAGCAACATCGAAAAATCAAAGAAACAGACATAACATGAGTATGGCATGGGAAAAGAAAATAAAGACATACGTACAAAAAAAACAACACGGACCAAATAAAAAAAACATGAGTTTGATTCGATGCACCGGTAGAGTAAGCATCTCCTGACTCTAATAAGAAACTTTCCGTGTTGAACATGTCAAATCTGGTAGTTAAATCCAGTAGAGGAAAATAATATTATGTTTCAAAACAAAAGAATAGTGACAAATATGTCAAACACAATACCAGTGGCATTGTTATGTTTCAATCACAATAGTAGTGACAAATATGTCAAACACAATATCAGTGGCATTGTTATGTTTCAATCACAATAGTAGTGACAAATATGTCAAACAATATCAGTGGCATTGTTATGTTTCAATCACAATAGTAGTGACAAATATGTCAAACACAATATCAGTGGCATTGTAATGTTTCAGTCACAAAAGTAGTGACAAATATGTCAAACACAATACCAGTAACATTGTAATATTTCAATCACAATGATAGTTACATGTTTATTATAAAACTCCGCAGAAGTAACTGTGTAATGTTTGAAAAAACAACAGAAGTGACATGGTTATTTTTCAACAAAAAAAATAAATAATAAGAAAAAAATCACAAATACGAATAGTTATATATCAAAGTACAAAAGTAGTTACAATGCAATAATTCCAAGCCAATGCAATACAGATAATGACAATGTAATATTCCAATCAAATAAGAGTTCAAACAGAAACAGTAGTGACACTATGTAATATAAATAGTGTCAATGTAATACTTTAATGTAATTTTTCAGCTTAAACAAAAGCAGTAGTAATACTATGTAATATTTCAGTTCAAACAGAAACAAAAGTGACACTATGTAATATAAATAGTGTCAATGTAATATTCTAATCACAAAAATATCATATGTTTGAAAAGACAGCAGTAACGACAATGTAATAGTAGTGATAACGAAAAATAACAGTAGTGACAATTTTCTACCAAAAGACATCAGAAGTTGGATATTTAAAAAATGACAAGATACAAAATTTGGCAAATTACATAATAAACAGTCATATTTGTTAGGCTGTATACGAGTTGTCAGGAGTCGCCTTTCTTTAGCAGCGTTAGAGTCAAATAGTATGACAAGCCATAAGCTAAAAAAATAGTCAGAAAGAAGAAAATCGGAATAGGAAGCCATATTCAGTACAAAGACCACCCACTCTGTGTAAAACAAGGTATAGCGGTACAATATTTTTAAAAGTGTTAGAATTTTGATACAAAAGTTACTTTGTATAAAATGCAATTTACAATTTTCATTTCAGACAAAGTCTTAAAACTAAGTCTTGATGAAACCCTTCTTCCAAACCAGTGGCATCGACCTATTAGTTTATACCCATATTGCAAAATAAACGGTAAATTTTGTTATGATGAACACTTGTTTGAAGGAGTAGCAAGAAACAAAAGTAAGCAGTTAATTAGAACCAATAAATCTGTCTCCACAATCAGTTTGTGACGTTTTATCTTTTATCAACTTCTGTGTTAAAGAAAACACAGTGTCATCAAATGTGGAAGGAAACATTCAAAATAATGTATACATTCATACAAAATGTAGGATTGTGTCAACTTTTTACAGAGAAATTGTCAATTATTGATATAGGAATAAACAATGAATCAGTCACAGGATCACATTTGACCCGTTCAATAGGTTAGGTGGGGACGCATTTATGTAATCGACCCTATACAGTTAGTGGTTTTGGACAGAATAAAACACTTTGAAAATAATAAGTTGTTGTAAATTACTAATTTGTAGGAAATCATATTAATGGACATTCGAAATAAATTGGATCTTTAATAACGATACTAGTAAGCATACCATATAAAATCTCATATCCGTTGTTTTAAATTATCAGTGTTTTTATTATTTTACTGTGTTTCAAGTAAAAGCTTATACCAAATTTTTTCTAGCAGAAAAACTCTTTTAAAAATGGACCTATTTTCTGTCAATTTAAAAAAATGTTTGAGCTGCTATCAAGAATTTTTGTATAGGCTTTTATTTGAAGCGCAATAATATCTATTCATTTTTAGTTCGCCTCAACGAAGTTGAGGGGGACTATTGGAGTACCCCCGGCGTCCGCGTCTGCGTCCACGTCCATGTTCACGTCCATGTCCTTGTCCACGTCTTCATCCGCGTCTGCGTCCGCATTTGGGTATATATCTTGGTAACTATACAGGGTAGGGTCATCAAACTTTGCATGCAGGTGCATCTTGGGCTATCTCACAGCCTCCCAGAAAATTAGGTCTCTCTGACCTATATTTTTTGTTTGAGTGGCTTGCCTTTAAATTTACATCCAAGTTCATATCTGAGTTACTATACATAGCATGATCATCTAACTGTGCATATGCATGTATCTGTGATAGTAGGTCAGCATCTAGGCAAAATTAGGTCACTTTGACCTACATTTTTCCCTTGACTGACTTACATTCAAGTTTACGTCCGAGTTCAGATCTCAGTCACTGTACATGGTAGGATCATCTAAACTTGCACATGCATGCATGTCTGATGGTAGGTAAGCATCCAGGCAAAATTAGGTCACTTTGACCTACATTTTCCGCTTGAGTGAGTTGCATTCAAGTTTATGTCTGAGTTCAGATCTTGGTCACTGTACATGGTACAATCATCTAACGTTGCCCATGCATGCATCTCTGATGGTAGGTCAGCATCCAGGCCAAATTAGGTCACTTTGACCTACATTTTCTGCTTGACTGACTTACATTCAAGTTTATGTCCGAGTTCAGATCTCAGTCACCTTACATGATAGGATAATCTTACCTTGCCCATGCATGCATCTCTGATGGTAGGTCAGCATCCAGGCAAATTTAGGTCCCTTTGACCTACATTTTCCGCTTGACTGACTTACATTCAAGTTTATGTCCGAGTTCAGATCCTGGTCACTGTACATGGTACAATCATCTAACCTTGCACATGCATGCATATCTGATGGTAGGTCAGCATCCAGGCATAATTAGGTCACTTTGACCTACATTTTCCACTTGACTGACTTTCATTTGAGTTTACATCCGAGTTAATATCTCAGTCACTGTACATGGTAGGATCATCTAACCTTACACATGCATGCATCTCTGATGGTAGGTCAGCATCCAGGAAAAAATTGGTCAAGTTCTTGTCAGGGATCAGATCTCGGGTACAGTACATGGTAGGATCATCTTGCATGTGCATGTGCATGTATCTGTGATGGTAGCTCAGCATTCAGACAAAATAAGATCATTTAAACCTACATTTTACGCATGTATGACTTACATTAATGTATACATCCGAGTTCATTGCTAAGTAACTGTACATTGTTGGTTCAGGTAACCTTGCATATGCATGTAATTTTGATAGTATGTCAGCATCCAGGCAAAATTTGGTTGCTGCGACAATGTGCCCTAACGAACTTTGTAATCCTTGATTACTTATGTTTTATCGTTCTTGTTTATTTTTGTTTCAAGGTATAATTTGACTTCGTCATTATATCTTGTTGGAGTGTGAGGTTATCACTCCCATTATCCGCAACTCCTCCTAAACTGCTTGGTACTTTCCAACCAAACCTGCAGAAATTCTTCACTATATATTGTAGATGTGCACCATGTTTCTTTATATTCTTTTCTTTTTTTTTCTTTTAGATTTTTTAGCTCTATTTGCATTTTGTCTCTATGATTTTTAGAGTCTTCGGATTCACTTTCATTATCCGCAACTCCTCCCAGAACGCTGGTTACTCTCCAACCAAACTAGCAGGAATGGCTATATATATATTACAGATGTGCACCATGGATTTTGTTTTCTTTAATTTTTATTTAATCAGATTTTCTAGCTATCCTTGGACTTTGTTATTTTGTCTTATTGGAGTCTTTGTGGTATGCCTCCTCTATCTGCAACTCATAAACTGCTTTGTACTTTTCAATCAAACTTTTTGGAATGCTTCAATATACATTTTAAATATTCACAAGGTATTTTTTTCTGCTTTATTATCCGCCCGCTTAGCGAAAGCGGGGTGATTATGTAATGCAGTCCGTCCGTATGTATTTGTGTAGTGCTCCCCGATAGCTCTGGAAATATAAGAGATAGACATTTGAAACTTGGCACCATACAAGAGTATGATCTGCACTAGCGCGCTAGGGATTCGGAGTATCTGTCAAACGCCCTAGGGGCAAATTATGGGCGAAAACGAATTTTCGCGATATCCAATAATCGGAGAAATCTCCAAGGCTATTTGGGCTAGAAAGTTGAAACCCGGGAATCGACTCGCATATTATGTGGCAACTTCACAGAGGGCGTCTTAATTTTCGTATGACCCCTCAGGACTTGGCCTCTAGGGGGTCCAAAAACGAAAAAAAACGATTCAGCTAGAACTCCTCTTACACCTTAAGTTGCAGAAACCTGGTTTTAAGGGTATAAGTAACACTATAAAAGTTGTCTGTGCCGAAGGTTTCGGAATTTTGAAATTTGCCCTCAGGGCGGAATAATGAGCGAAATTGTATTTCAAGTTATCCAGTAATATGTGAAATCTTCTGAAGTATTTATGTTTGGAAGCTGAACATTTCTATATGAGTTCCATTATGTTTATCTAATTTGCTAATGATAGCGGACATTTGGTATGACCCCTGGGGCATGCCCTTAAGGGACCAAAAAACTTAAAACAATAAGTACTCAGCATATGATTGGAACTTTATGTATAATTTTCATTTTGTGGTTTACATTTTCATGGGGAATTACTTGAATTGCTTTTGGAATCCAAGATAAGAATTTATAATTTTGACTTCGGTGCCAAATTTGGTAAATTTCCTGAAAATGTCAAAGACCAATAATTTTTGAAATTCTAACATGAAATCGTATAATTAAGCAACTCTTTAATGTCATCATCCTGTATGAACACTTAAATTTCAAAAATATGATTCTTACTTTGGTAAATTTCCTGAAACTCTCAAGAACCCATTACTTTCTGGAATTTTACCTAGCAACCATATCTTTTTTGATGCCTTATTTTATCAGTGATCATTTTCAATAGTCAGATTGCAAAAAACTTTGATTCTAATTTTGGTAAATTTCCTGAAAGTCTTAAAGACCTGTTAATTTTTGGAATTCTACATAGCAACCATATCTTTTCAATTCCTTACATTAAGAATCATTGTTTTCAATGGTCAGATTGCAAAAATCTTTGAATCTTATTTTGGTAAATTTCCTGAAAGTCTTAAAGACCTGGTTTTTTTTTAAAATTCTACCTAGCAACCATATCTTTTTCAATTCCTAACAGTAATGATGATCATTTTCAATAGTCAGATTGCAAAAAACCTTGATTCTTAATTTGGTAAATTTCCTGAAAGTCTAAAAGATGTGTTTTTTTTTAATTTTACCTAGCAACCATATATTTTTCCATTCTTAACAGTTATGATGATGATTTTCAAAAGTAAAATTGCGAAAAACTTTGATTCTAATTTTGGTAAATTTCCTGAAACTCTCAAAGACCTATTATTTTTTGGAATTCTACCTAGCAACCTTATCTTTTTTAATTCCTTACATTAAGAATTATTGTTTTCAATAGAAAGACTGCAAAAATCTTTGATTCTTATTTTGGTAAATTTCCTGAAAGTCTTAAAGACCTCTTAGTTCTGGGAATTCTACCTAGCAACCATATCTTTTTCAATTCCTAACAGTAATGATGATCGTTTTCAATAGTCAGATTGCAAAAAACTTTAATTTTAAATTAAATTTTTATTGATGATCCATATATACATTTTCAAAACCGAACTTTAGTGTTGGTCCAAAAAAGGTGAGCGGGGGGATTGCAATCTCTGATTGACCTTTTTTGATTAATATTTTTCATGCTTTTATTGGATTTTGTAATCCTGTAACAAAACATGAGTTCTTTCATATATATAGTACAGGCGATACATGTGTTTCGGGGAACACCCATACATTTTTTTAGTATAGAGGCAATGCAAACAGAGACAAGAAGACAACAATGATATAACAGAAGCAAAAGCAAACAAGTATGCTTAAAGGTATTTTTTTTTTTGCTTTTTTTCGTTTGTTTCAGTATTTATTTGCAAATAATTGTTTTGTTTTTCAGAAAAAAACGAAATGATTTTATTGGTTGATTTATAGATTGATATGGGGTTTAACGTCACTTTCAGCAGTATTTCAGCTATTTCATGACGGTCAGTTTTTGTGGTGGAGGAAGCCGGAGTGCCCTGAGGAAACCACCGACCGGCTTGGGCAGGTAACTGACATACCTTATCACTAAGAATTGTAAGTCTTTATTTGTTGAATGGTCCACACTAATTTGAAGTTATCAACAATACCCGTATAATTTTCAAATAAAAGGTAGTTTCAGTTCTATCAATAGAACATTTTTTTTTTTGGTTTTCCCTTTAAATACATGTACAATTATCTTTACCTGTCGCGACAGGTATTTTTAGATATACCCTACTTTTACTCGAACTTTGAAATACTATTCCGTGATGTTTTTTTTTCTGTATAAATTTAAAGAAAGAAAAGACACGCGAGAGGCGAATAAACGTGTTAAGATATCTCGACTGTGTTTACATTTATTGTTTTTTTTGGTTGAAGTAGTCTTTTAAATTTTCTATAGATAATTTGATCGAGTTACAAGTTTGTAACACTCCAATTTAGTCATTATATCGGTGAAGTCTGAAAAGGTGAATATTGAATGTGCACCATACTAACAAAGTAAATTTACCTGTGGGACTGCTGGATTATGAAATATATGATTATTATAGATATGCAAATTAATCATCTGTTTCCTCAGAAAAGATTGTTAAACCGGTAATGTCAAGTGCTAAAACTTATAAATGTTTATATTCGGCATGCTTCCATGTTGTTAATAAGGAAATATTAAATATGGGGTCTAAAAATGACCTGGACTTTACGTAACGACGTGATAGCTGCGATAGTCCTACTGGTGAGTGTCAATAGTATATTTACAGCACATTCAGGTCACATTACCAGTATATAAATATTTGTATACAATAAGTTTTCAGTCAACACACAAAGTATTACTCTTTTTACTCCCAAGCAAGGGGGAAAGTGGAGGCAAGCACCGCCAGTTAGTCAGAAAATATTTCAGCTTACTTGTAAAGAGTTAGTTTATATCAAGTACATTTGATCAAATGTCAAAAGAATTACACTTCTGTAAAAACTGAATGATAAACAACATTTTAATAGAAAGCATCTAAACTAAGTTCTCTAGTCAGATCCAATGGTAACATTATAGGGCATAAAGCATATATATATCCTTTCATTTAAAGAACTTTTGCTGCAAAATTTGAATGGTAGTTATTCAAGGATATCTACTACCCAAATCAGACACCCGTATAATTCATGCGTGACGAAG